>VWYE01003790.1:108010-139705 GCA_013398995.1 Alaudala cheleensis
AAAAAACTTTTTAGCTAATGAGAAACAGTTAAATCTGTTAGCTAATGTATTTATTTGCTTTAATTATGTTGCTTCAGCAGTTTCAATAAGATCTCTTTTTCCCAAACTAATTTCATGAAGATTTTACCAAAAATCAGACAACATCTGAAAAGAAGTGCTGAAAAATAGTCAAGAAACTACTTCTATTGCTCAGCTAGAGAGTGAGTATATAGTCCAAAAAAACTCTGTTCCCTCCAGGATGCTTTACATGAACCCAAGAGGTCCAGGTGGTGCTGGTAACATACTGAACTGTTCACTGATGAACAAGCACTGGAGATGCATCACTCCATTTTTACTGTATCAGTCTTCTGCATCTTGTTATGTTTACGTACATTTCTGTCATACACTGTTCACATCAGTTTACTGGATTTCTGGGTAGAAAAGCTTTGAAACATGTCTAAATTATACAACAGCATGTCTCCTTCAGAACTCAGCCAAAAAAAAAAAAAAAGGAGGGCATATGCAATTATAGTGTGGTGAAATACATTTTGCCTCCTTGAACTCTTCTGCTTTTAGCATGGTGTGGAATTTTCCTTCATCTGTTTCTTAAATGGTGTAAGTGACAGTGTTACATGCTGCTGAAAATCCATCAAAGTCTATCCCAAAGGTGTGGAGCATTATCTGGGTGTGTAGCTAATACAAAAAGGACTTTGCAATGAAAGGTGCTACGGGAGCACAGGTGCCAGGGATCATATGTAACTGAAAGATTCATGGGGTCTTTACAACACTTTACTCCTTGTATTTTATGTCTCTGAAAATGAACACATCTGCTCCTTTTTTGCTACATTTCAGTGTCCATGCCTTGCAGATGTAAATAATAATGAGAGCTCCTGAGGGAGGAAGAGTCAAGCCCTAGAGTGTATGCAGTGACCCCAAACTTTAGTAAGGCAAGGTGACTTGGGAATGTCATTCCTTTAGTGTGGAAAACTGTGCAGTGAGATAGACAGCACAGAGAACAATAGCCTGGTGTACCAGAGCAGAACCCAACTGCAGATTGCCAGCTCTCCTTGCACAGAAAGGTCAAAAATGTCACATGGCTCCAACAGTAAGATTTAAATCCTCCAAAAACAACAAAATAAGACAAAAAAGATTGCTAAAGGGGAAAAGCCAATGCTATAACTAGTTGAAAAGAGTAATTCTTTGTATCAAGAAATACTATGACAATTGCATTAAAAATAAATCACTCTGACTTTTTTTTGTTCACCAGTGGCATTTGTCTGCCACTGTTTTTAATTCAGATTGGGCTGAAAAACAAGGCTCATCCATTTTGAATCCCAGATCTCATGTAACAGTAAGGGGAAAGCCACACAGTTAGTAGCAGGCAAGAAAAAGGAACTTGATAAAGGTGGTTCATTGCAGGCAAAAAGAGATAATTTTGCTGTTTTGGGATTTCAGCAATGCTGTGGGAAAGCTCATATATTAATAAAACATGATTATTGACATTTGCTAAGACTTATTGTTAAGTCTTTCCCTTTTTCTTGTATACTTGTACACTTGCACTTATTTATCACAGTCTATAAAAACCAATCATGAAGTGTAGGAATGTTAGAATTACTTTATAAAGGGTTATATATCTATACAGTCTAATCCTGCAAACAGCTTCCCAATATCTCAAAAGCATTATATATAAGAAATAGCATCCTGTTCATTAGATTGAGATCATACTGCCATTTTTGGCATTAGACAACACCATAAAATTCTTCAGAGCTCTCATTTTCTACAGCTTTCACATCCTTTTTCCTGTTCTATGGACTAGGTTGTTCAGCAGAATTTTTTCTCCTGGGCAGGAACACTTCTACACTCCAGAAATGATCATCTTATGATTTGATGTGAACCCCAGTTGGGCAGACTAGAGAGAAATAATCAAAGAAATCAAGCAGCATGCCTGCTCATTTAGACCTCCTTCTCCTTCAAGAGTCCTATACTTCCAATGCTTCTTGCTTTCTTTACTTGTTCAGGATTTAAAATACCTGGGAACCATTTACAGTCATGCCATATTTTGCTTCTGAGATACTACTCATTTATACCAGTAAGTAGTAGATTAGTCAGTAGATAGTTCCAAATCAGTCTTCCTTTTCATTAACATCCACATTATCTGTTCAACACATGAGAGTCCTTTAAGAGACTTCCCTTTTTTTAAATGAAGTGGCTCATAAGTGACCTTATTCTGTTTCTGTGAAACGGTATAGGGCCCAAAGAAGGGCACATCAGCTTAATCTCCCAGCTTGTTTCCTTCATCTGTCTCTCCCCAGTAACTTCAAAAAAAAACCACCCAAAATCTTGCTGTGTTGCTGGAAAAAACTGGCTCATGTTGCAGACCTGTTTCCATGCAATAAATTCAGCATTAGCGCAAACTTCTGAGGTACCCTCCATATGTCAGTGTATGCTCTTTCAGAAAAAAGACGAGATCCCCTAACCTTCTGACTCCGTTGTCTTGGCTTGCTACCAAATGTACCAAGAGAATCACTTGATCCTTTTTAGAGAAACACAGGAAAATAGGTTCTAAAGAAAAGGGAAGTAGCTGCTTGCTCTATAGAAAATAAAATTAAACCCTAGATTTCACCAGGATGCCAAAAGAGCATACACTCTGGGACTACATCCACCCTGGAGTCCTCCAACCCCTTGAGCTGTTGTAGGTTTTTATTCTTCCTCTACTTATTTTCACCCTTTTTCCTTAAGATCTGCCCTCAGATTCCAAAAGAGAGAGACTGAATAATCTCTTAGTAGCTGACAGAAACAAGATCTTCCCACAGGCAATCATTCAACCAGAATATCATTTAGTCTCTGCTTTTCCCCACCTATCCTTTTGCAGTTTCAAAGCCTGGCAGTCCTTTATGCTTTTTCTTACCACACATCTGAAAGACATTTAACTGCTATTCGCTCCATTTTGCTAATAAGGGCTACAAATGTGGGTTTAATCAACTAACTGAATGCATCATCCTATTTACAAAAATATTCATAAGCAACAGACAGTAACAAGCTTCACAGGTATCTATTTTAGAATGAGATGATTCAGGCCCTGGAGGATTCTCTTGTTCTTCACTGCCCATAAGTGGAGTTTGTTCAAATATCCCTCTGTGGCTGGTAAGAGTGAATCTGTGTAAGGTAAGAGTGGCAATTCAGTGTAACTGAATGTGCCAAGGCTCACCAAGGTTTGCTTACCAAGAACTCTGACAGACCAAGCAGGCACCACAAAGCACCTCTGAAAAGGACAGCAGGAGTGCTCTGCAGCTGCTCAGGTCAATGCTGGGAGGAAAGGACATACCCCAATACCTACAGACAGGTCTTCCTTTAGTCTTGTGCCAGCACTGCACAGACATGGCCACCATTATTTATTCCTATTTCACCAAGCATGAAAGAAGGTAAACTTCAAAGGAAAACCAGTAGCATAATAAGAGTTATACTTCCACATAATACCCAGTTAAAAAAAGACAAAAACTTTCAAAAATCCAGGACTGTGCCTTCTGAACACAAATAAATGGCAATGCATGTACAATACTGGTCAAAAAAAAAAAAAAACCAAAAAACCTAAAACAGATGCAGGGGAAGAATATCAGGAGACAGACAAGCTTATCTGGGAAAAAGAATATTAAAAAAGCTTGGCTTGTTCAGACCAGCTAAATAAATGTTGAGAGGAGATACATTTACTGTGCACAAACACCCAGGAGTAGAAATAGATGAGGAGTGGAAATGGCTATTTAACTAAGGACAATACTGGTACAAGAACAGATGGTTATAAACTGCCAAAGAATAAATTTAGACTGGAAATTAGACAAAGGTTTCTAATCAGCAGAGCAATGAAGCTTTTAAAAAGCCTTTCCAGGGAACAGGGGTAAAAAGCTGCTCTAAATGAGGGATAAAGTTTCATGCACTTCTGTAAGGTATTATGAAATATGGCTCCCTACCAAACACAGTACAGGAGGCAAGGACTCCTGAAGTTCCTTGCAGCCTCCTCCTTCTCTATGTTTCACAGGAAAATCCATTCATAGCAGCACCTGCATATCAGACATACAGTTCTAAAATACCTTGACCTCCCAGAACAACTACATGAAGACCCACTTCTGGCTGGACTCTGCTGAAGGGTAAAACAAGGTAGCTTCCAAGGGAGGAACTTGGGGAGCAGCCAAACCTGTGAAGAAATGAGCTGAATTTTTACATTATCTTATCACAAAAGCTACAGACAGGGCAAGCACAGACAGAACATGTCCTCTCCTTTAAAGTTCATAAAACAAAACCCTTGGAAAATTCCAGGGGCTCCTGGGCACAGAGAAACTTCTCAACACATTGCTCCATGCCAGAGAACCCTCCTGATGACCATCAGTCACTGAAAGATGCAATTTTGTTGTCATATCATACGATACCTTTATCAAAAAACCAATTTTTTTTCTACATCTATTTTTATTAAGGTTTTTCATAAAATACAAGGATGGAGCTCAACATTATCATTACACATTGTGTCTTTGTTTTCTATGAGTAGTAGGACACAGTCAAGTCTTTTGCAGACCCATACACAATGGTAAATATTTGATTTTTTTCAACATGTGCATATGCCAAAAGTGTTAAAGCACAGGAGGAAAGCAGCTTTCTGAGAAGTACTGCAGAATTATAGGGTTTGACCTGTTTGCTTCATTCCTTAGTTATGGCTGCATCATGTTTAGCATCTGGGGACATGCCACATACAACATGTATCATTATTTTAGGATCAAAAACCCCAAAAAACTCTCAAAAAATGGGAATTTGCCACAAAGACTCTCTCATCCAGCAGCTCCCCCTTGACAGCCATTTCTACAGTCCATACTTCAGAACAGTTGAAGATATTCTTAACATTTCAGGCAAAAGTGCTTGGAAAGCCCTAGACCCTGGGCAGATTTTCTCTGGGATACTCAGCCAGAAACAGGCCTTGGTTAAGTTATCTAGACAAGACTGTTCCTGATAAAGTGAGGAAGAGCACGAGGTATTTCTGTAGACACATTCTTCGCTGCTTCTTTAGAAAATCTTCAGCTAACTGATGTAAGATTGACTATGAGGTTTTCAGTTGCAAGCTCTGTCCCCATGGGCAAATTACAAGAGCTCCAAAATTTATACAAAAAACCCTAAACTGACAGTTACATGCAGAGGCCATAACCATTACCACTGTATACCTCCTTCCACAGACTAAGACCATGCTCACTCAGACTGAATCCTCTGATGATGGGAGGTTTTCAACTACACGCCTGATTAAATGCTGCCTTCCAGAATTCTTGGATAACAGGAATTAAATTTTAATGCCTTTAATCTAGTTGACACTTTCTCATAAGCTCTTCCTCCCTTCCTTCTCCTGTGTTATAAATGACCAATTACCTAATCTAAGGTAATGCAGGCTCTGGTCGAGGCTAATGAAGATGCGGTGGGTGAGATCCTGCTTGCAGCACAGTCCCATTAGGAAAGGTTAATCACCTCCTAGTTTACAATCCCATGTTTTAGCTCCAAACAGTGAGAAGGCAGAGAAAGAGGCATCCATCACATTAACCAAATAGTACAAAAAATGCCTGGCACTTGATCAGCAGTAAAGTGTTCTCCTGATGGGAAGAAGAAGACCGCAAAGCGAAGACCAACAGTGACTCTCCAAGGTTGCTCAGGGACACACATCCCCACAGAAAAAGTAGGGAGGGAAACACGCCCAGCTAACACTTGAGATTTGTGCTTTAGAAGAGAGGTCTGCGTCTTCCTCCCCTGAGAAGGAAGTGCATCACATTGTATGTGATGTTACCCTTTTGAGGAATCAAAAATCTTGTATCAATGAAATGTGCATAAGCAGCTGAAGGAAACCAGAGAGGAACAGTCCCAACCTATGTAAAATAAAACAAACCTTCAGCTACTTACCTTTATTTCATAATTCCAAAGCCTCAGGAACAGCCTAGGCAATGGAGTAGTGCTATCTTCTCTCTACATTCAGACTATACATTGCTGTTCAATATTCATCAACAAAAATCATATATCTCCAGTGAAGTAAGAATGCACATTAACATAGAGCCAAAGGGTTTATTTGTTGCATCAAATAAGGTCTAAACCTGTGTGGCTACACCTGCTTCTAGAGATATATAGAACTAACCTTCATGACACTAAGTCATTCCATTACTAAATCCTTACTCAAAGAAATGAAAGAATTATTTTTTTAGTGAACTG
Organism: Alaudala cheleensis; assembly: GCA_013398995.1. Taxonomy (NCBI): domain Eukaryota; kingdom Metazoa; phylum Chordata; class Aves; order Passeriformes; family Alaudidae; genus Alaudala; species Alaudala cheleensis. The sequence goes on from VWYE01003790.1 coordinate 114,215, forward strand.
AAGCAAGGGGATTGCTGGGTAGGAGAAGACATTCCTAAAACTTTTGCAGTCTGATTGACTACAGAATAATGTTGTATAATTACTACAAAAAAGAAGAAAAAAAGATAAAATTTTGTTTGTTTACTTTTTTTTTGTTTTGGTTGGTTGGGTTTTTTTTAAACTCCGAGGATTTTTTCTAGAATTGTCTTCATTCATTACCACTGTCCATGACCATTAAATTTCTTTCACATAAACAGTGAAAATTCTTCCTTCTTGTCCCAGAAAAAATGAGAAGTACTTCAAACTGTGAGACAGAGGAATTGCCTCTTTACTGTATATATATATATATATTTTTTTTTTAAATATATATTTTTTTCCTGTCTCTAGGTCACCTTCCTTGCTGGGCCTTTTCAGCTTTTAAGGTTCTTTTGTGTCCTTGCCCAGATGACAGAAATACTTTCCCTTTCATCATTTGAGACATCTTACAAAACCAATTTATGCAATCAAGAATAGATCCCATGATGTCAAACCTGAAATAGGTTTCCCTGAAACTGGTAACATGTATGGCAGAAGATAGAAAACAATTTTTTTTAGCTGTTTAGTCATGATCAAATTAAAGCTCTTTATAGTTCTAGAGCAACCTGACATCAGTGAGTGCTCCATTTAGTTTGCAAAGTAGGAGGATGTTTCTAAACCATCTAAACTTAACCTTAAACAACTTCTGCTGGATTTACCAGGCTTCTCTCTACTCCTGATCAATAAATATTCAAGTGAAAAATTGTATTGTAATTTCTCCTGAAGCAGAAAGTCAAACAATAGTAGCAAAAGAATCCTCTACTTGGAATCTGAAGTGAAGAAAACACTCAGATGGTGATCCTCCACAGCTGGCTACTGAAGAAAATACCTTCTTAAACTGCCACCAAATCTGATAGCTAAGGCATAAATTGAGAAAAAATACAAAAGGAAACCTGTACAGACAGCTGAAGTGGCAGGCAGAGATTCAAAATTTGATCTCAGTGATCCCTTTGCAAATCTGCAGAGTGTATTTAAGACCAACATTAGGCACAGGAGAATAATGAACTTAATTTAGGAGTATTAAATTGCTTTTTGAAAGAGTTTTGAAAAAAACTTAGAAATTAGCCTTTCAGAAGCTCTTAATTCTTTATTTTTACCAGAATTGATTTAATTTTTTTCTTCTTTTTTCTTAAGGCTTATTAATGTGTGTCTTTAGAGGAATACTGAGCATGCTTGTTTTAAGAACCAGTGATAAACTTGCATTTTATGCCCAACTAACTTCAAATAACTATTTTCAGGTTCTCAAGCTGTGTCTACACAGCTATACCTAATCAGGCAAGCTTCAGAGACTCAAAAGGACCTACTATTTTACCTACTTATGATAGAAACCAGTGTAGTTCAATGACCAGATGAATGGATATAGCAAAGACTCATGGATTGCAGCAGTCTGGGAGAAAACACCCACAACACCCCATAAGTACTAACAAGGAAAACGAATTTGCTCTGTACAAATTGCAGGGGAAAAGCTCTGCATCTTCCACCTGGAAAGAATGCAGTTAAATGAAGACCAGAACTAACATCACACTACGAGACAGAACCTAGGCATGCTCAGACACTTCCAGCAGTACTCTGCAGGTGGTTTCATGGATCAAAAGGGAGAAGAAAGATTTACTGCCCAGGCCAGAAGGTTCCAGGCATAGGAAGAGTGTGGGCCTTGCTGAGCCCTGCTTCTTCATTTGCCAGACAGTCATTTGCCTTAGGAGGATTTTTCCTTTTCTTTGGTGTGTGAAACAGAAGGTAATTCTCAGGTGGATTCAGTTATTCACAGGTGTCTTTGGATGTTGCTGCAGCTGGTCACTGTGATTGCTAGTGATTGTGCTGTTGAGTAACTGAAAGAATAGGATTTCTGCTACCAAGGACTTTCCTATTACAATTAGGAAAATTAGGAAAAGATACTTCCATTATCAGGTTTACAAGTTTTATAGGTTTCTGAGAACATTTGAGCTCAACTTTAGTTTTCTGAGAGAACTAGCACTACCAAAACATCAAATCAAAAGCTGTAATTGGCAAATGCTAGAGATCATGAGCAGTGGCTCAGTCAAAATTTCCTGCTGGATTTCCAATTTAAAAAATTACAGTTTTCAGCATTTATTCAATAGCATTCACTTCCCTGGAAAATATGAAAAATCTTATTCAGCTTTTGACCTCTCTTCTCATACCACAAGCCTTAATTAGAGCTGAAAGCAAGAGAACTGTTCTGATGTTGAAGCTTTTCCTCAAGAACTTTTCAAGAGTTTCCAGTTCCACAAAGGAAGCTGTGTACTGGTCATCACAGCAGAACAGCTGTTTTTTCCTGAAAGCCTGAGCAATATTTGAACCAGAGGAAGATACATAACTGATCCTGAACTAGTTCATCCTCCCTGCCATCTTCCAACTGCCTTTTGAAGAGGTAGCTCCCTTTGACATCAAATAGTCTCATTACCTTTTGTAGTTAGCAGTTCCAGGATTGAATAGATATATAACACAGGAGCAACAAATGCCAAAGGAAATGTGGAGTCATTAAAAACAAAACAAAGAAATTAAGAAAAAACCACAAGCAAAGGAGCAAGGGAAATTTTGCTCCATGCTTACTAGTTTAAAAATTCTGTCTCTGGAGAATTCAACCCCTTCTGCTCTGATGTGTCTTCCTGCTGTTTTACTGCAAGCTCTGTGGATTCACAGCTGCTGCTCTGCACAAGTCCTGGGCTGCCTTCAGAAAAAAAACACATGGAGAAGTTGGAGAACCATTTCCCCCACTCAAACAGCAAATCCTAAGCCAGAAAGATGACACCAACCCAGAAGCCAGAAATCTGCCTTATAACAGCAATGACAAGGTGAGTCAGGGCAAAAGCTGTACTCATCAAACTAATGAGAGTAGCATCAGGTATTTCCCACACAGAACAGGCCCTGCTTTGAGCTCCTCTACCTAACCCATACCCCTGCATTCTCATCCAAAATGCTCTCAAGTTACTGGTGCATTGTGACCCAGTCTGTTCTCCAAAGCTCAGTATAATCTATATGTAGGAAACACAAATCACTTAACCAGAACAGCAAGAAGATTTCAGTTATTTGTTACCATGCATACCTCTGAGGAGGGCAAAGCAAGAGCCACATTGTATGCAGAAAACACACTCACGGTGTTATTCATAAAGTCTTCATCATATTTCTCAATCCCCTAAGCCTTGAAGCCATTACTGCTACATCAACATAAGACAATACCAAACAAGGATCTGGGGAGGACTTAAAACCAAAAACCTATCAGTGAAGCCTAGCTTTCATTGTTTGGTAAATTTTCATGGTAGCAGAGACAGGATGCTGATTGAAAAGTGATGAGAAACACCATTTCTGAAGTTAAAAATCCCTCTGGTGTTTATCTGATGATCCACAGAAGCATTTCTGAAGTTGTATGGGAATTAAAATTTGAATGAGAAATCAGAGATGACCTTTGAGCATTGGAACATTTACTAGCACCTTAATAAACTTGCTAGAGGTATCCAGATAAGAAGCTTCTCTTGCCCTGGACAACATGCATGACATGGAATTTCCATGCCCCAGTTCTTGGGGATTAATGGCTGTCGGCAAAAACTGCTGCTTATATCCAAAATGTATCCTGAGCTAAGGGAGTAAGAAACAATCCTTGTATAATGATGTCATCAACATAGTTAGGTCTTAAAGTTCCCAAGCTGAGTGAAAAGTAAAAACTGTGAAAATTTAAAGATGTGCATTAGGAGTCCTGCTGAAATGCATTTAGATATTTGAAATGGAAAACTGGTGCACATTAATCAGGACCAGTTATAAGGAGTTAAAAAGTGGGGAGGATCTCAGCCTAATTTAGGCACATAAAGATTTTGTACCTCTTCTCTACTAATCACCTCCACACCACTTACGGGGATTTGAGACTAGATATTATAAATCAGAAATCTGCTCTCAGTCAGCATAAAAAGAGGAAAGTGCAAGTTAAAGCTTTTGAAAATTGCTAAGAACAAAAGTGGGAGGACAAGTGAGGTCAGACTGTTATTATGGAAACAGGAGGAAATGAGAGGCAGAGCTGAGAAGACACTGGACACATATCTACAATGCACAAAGATATGAGTGATAATCAGGAAGTTAAAACTGCAGACTCCAAGGAGACACAATGGATGGAGAAGACTTTCACCCCAAATATAATCTGTTCTCTATCCATGACTTCAAAAATAACTAGTAAGTTGCTTCTTTTACTTTCCGCACTGACAAAAAAACTTGCTTTAGCAACCCGAGAAAAGCTAACACCCTGGCAAGCTGGTGAAAAGTGATTTCACTTTTTCCCCAGAAGTCTCTTTCCACTTTGTGGCAGAAGATCAGTGGACTTCAGCCATTTCAAAGTTTCCTCCTTGCAAAGACAGTACCCTCAGTAGTGCTCTACTCCAAATCTAACAAAGCAGGAGAAATAAAACACAAAATAACTCCCAAAACCATAAATAGGAAAGCATATGGTGGGAGAATGAGAAGAGCAGAACAGCTAGTTATTTCAAGTGACAAGATCACATAATGTAAGTTTCCAGGGCCGGAGCCCTGGAACATTTTGCATAAGACTGAAATAAATAAATAAATGTGGAACTAGGCAGACCCATGCAGCATGCAGAAAATATTCCTGACTCAGCAAGCTATCCACAAGGAATGGCCACAGACAAGAACACACAATCTCAGTTTTTCTGTTTGCTATTTAGTATGTCTGCCCTGAAACTATGGCATCTGGAAGCAGTCTCCAGAAGGTTTTCTGAACCCTCAAGTCATGGCAAAGCTGCAGGATTCAATAAATATCAAGGAAGACATAATCTGTAGAGGACTCTAAAAAGCCTTAGGTGATTTTGGAAAACCTCTTTTTGTGATTAATTTGGAGAGGAGAAAAAGACAGCTGGAAGATAGAGATTATTTCTAACTTCATTTCAAGTTTTCATAATCCAAATATCCACCAAGGACCTGGGAAAACTCAAGGAAAGACTGCTTGGGGTCTGTGGGTACACAGCACCATCTCGTGGAGTGAATGGAAGAAGTATAAAAAACAAGGAATGATTCCAGCACTTGAGACATCTGCAGCTTGGCTTTTTGACAGGCTGCTCTTCTAGAAGGTTAACAAATCTCTTTATCGAATTTGTGCTTTATAAAAAAAGTTCACTGCAGATCTATAAAGAACAAATGAACAACAAACAACTCCCTATTTTTATCTCTCAAACTCATCACCGTTAACATAAACACTGCAGGCCTCTTCATAAATAGAGTGTGGGCAGACAACCATCTGTACTGAATTTTATTTGCCAGCAAGCCTGGCACAGCTGCGAGCACCCTTTTCTTACAAGTCTGAATCTCGTGTACTCAAGGTAGGCAAAGAAAACAAGTCTACAAATACTACATTTGCCAGGAATAACAACTTATACTTCTCTCTATTTAGTACTGGAAAAGAAAAAAAGCCCTTTTCCATTTAAAAAAAAAGAAGGAAACTCAGAAAAGCAGCTATTCTACCCTTTCCAGTATGTGCTCCCAAACATGGAGGTATGCTTACAGAGTGTCTGAGAAGGAACAGCTTAAGCTACCCAGCTGGTTCACATTGTATTGGTTAAAAATAAGGATTTCCAGGCACTACTGAAAGCATGAAGACCTAATTAGTTTCTACCTTAAGACAGGAAGAAAATAATCTGTGCAAAAGAAAGCATTTAAGTGTCTCAACTTCTAAAGGAGGTAGGCAAAAACAGGTGTGTCTGTGCAGAAGGGATATAGTTGGTCTTACTTTCAGCTCCATCACAATTATTGTGTTATACCCAGCTCCACATTATCAAACACTTCAAAGTTTATTCTTAGTTCATCTTGGTCTCTAAGATGAAAGTTACTGAAAAACAGAAAGCACTATAGATATTGTCTGTGCATTTCAAATGCTCCCATAATGATTTTAGTACAAGTCTCTCAAATGTGATATTTGGGCTAAGTACGTTGTCTGGTACGCCTAATTTAAGTTTAAATTACTTGAACTATCAATATGCCATGCATATGAGCCACCAGTAGCAATTCCATAGCCAGGTGGGGAACTCTGTGGGGATCCCTAAAGACAAAGCACAAATTTATGTTCCAAGTGCCCATCAGAAGCATCTCTATTTCAGCATGATGAGTTAAGGGATCTAAGCCTCTAACCTCTTCCAAATGGGACAAATGCCACTGGTAACAAGTGCGAAAAATGGAGAGAAAAAAAAATATAACAGGCTGGTGATTTAGGTTTTGGGGTTGTTTGTTTTGGTTGTTTGGGGTTTTTTTTCTGACAGTGCAAATACTTAACTGTGTTTTGTTATTAACAATGTGAAGCACAGATAATTCTGTCTAATCTCAGTTTCCAGCTTTCAAGTAACTATAACAAGATGAATTTGCAGGATGATCTCCATGCTGCAGCACTAACTGCTTCAGCATCATGTGGCAGGTAGGATTAACATGGTGCCCTGCCTAGCTCAATATACTATGCAAATGTGCACAACTCACCTGAAATACCTGTGTGAATTATTGCTATCTATGCATGGCAACACATCTACCAAAACTATATTCTGCACAGCTGACACTACACTCACAAGATATGAAAATCATGCTCTATTGCATAACTTTACATGTTTCTGTCAAATATTATGCCCACTGACCTCAAGATAGATACTGGTTTCTCTGCCTATCACACACATGTACAGTCACTCAAACAGAATTTCTCTTGTCCAGTATCACAACAGGAGTGCCTACAACTATTTACTGTCAGAAAGATTCACAGACACTGCTTCTGAGCTCTTGAGCACAGAGCCAGGTCTGCTCCATTCATTCTGTGTTGGAGACACAACAAATCCAGTGTTTCAACAGCAGTGCAGGAAAATGAGTCGCCAAACTGATGTCAGCAACAGTGCTGCCTTCTGTAACACACAGTTGGCTTGGATCCATAATGAAAACCCTGGCGCACAGGCACTTTTGTGACAGTCTGCATATCCAAGTGAAAGACACCTGGTTGTCTTCAATAATGAAAAGAAATACCAATATTAGCCCTCTCTAGTATTTTGTGGTGTTGAACTATGAAACTACCTGTGACAGATGAACTGTTAAAGACACAGATGCTTCTATGGGACCTACAAATTGTATGATGGATGGCTTGTGATATTGCTATCTGTCTTCATCATTTGCCTGAGATCAGAGGGCAGAAACGTAACAGATAGAAGGTCATTTAGTACATTCTGAAAAAGAATTTTTAAAAAAGAAGAAAGAAAAGAAATATGACAGATGGTTATGGGAAGCCAGCAAACCTGACATCAGTTTTGCTGTGGTTAAGCACTGCAAATAGATATCAGAACAGAGACAAGAGGAAGAATAGAACCCACACTTCCTTCAAAATAAATGTTGGAGTCTCCCTGAACAAAAAATACTTTTATATTTGGCAGTTACATTATTAAAGTCAGAGTCTAGTCAAGACACTCTGGTCTAGAGGTCAGTTATGGTATCTGAGACAGTCACTCAATAGACATGAGCACAACTACTCTCTCATTAAGGCTAGAGACACCTAAACAAAAGCTACCAAGATCAAGCCCGGCTTTCTTAGGGATGGAGTAATTTTCAAATCTCTTTCTCCATCCTGCTCAAGGCCACACTCTCAAGCACTGTGATGGCAATATTCTGAAAGGCATATCCTAGACTAAGGAGGCCACCACAAGATGCCTAGGGAGGCATCTCCAACACAGAGGTCTCTGAAGGGCCTCAGGAAGTTACAGCCAGTAGCTTATTAAATAATAAACTATGCAGAGGAAGATGGACTAGCTTAGGTTAATGGTTTTAAACCAAGGTTAGTTGTCTTCTTTCTCAAGCTTTTAAATGTTTTCTGCTAACTTTCACAATAAATTCATCCTTATGATGCAGTCAATGGATCCTGAGCTTTGTTTTGAAAATTATTAAATGAACCACATCCTGCTTTTTTATTCCTTCATTTTTTTCTGTATAAAGCTGTTCCAAGACTTTTACTAAAATATGTGAAGATTAGCTTGCCCTAAGTGTGCAGTTTTCATTGGTTAAATTACCATTCATGAAAAATTTTCACCAGCTCTGTATACATCTGAGACTTTGAAATGAACTAAAGTTCACAGATCTGAAAGCTTTTTCATCTGCTGATGGCTGTTAGCTAAACTGGGGTTTTGGTTAACACATCCCAATAGAATTCAAGTTATATGATTTTTCTTAGGGTTTTTTACTGAAAAGCCTAATTCCTCCCACAATCAGAGAAGCTATTTTGTGTCCCAAAATCTCTAAGGACAGCAAAAGGCAACTGAAGTCCCAGACTCCTCTCCCAGCATTTGACAAGGCCTCGGATGTCAGTACACAATGAAACACCTCCGAAAAGTTAAATTAAATCCACCAAAATGTGCTCCCCTGTGCAAAGCTTGTTTCACAGGTACCCAAGCAGCCAATTTCAATCTGCCCCTCAGGGATCATTATTAAGATAACTGTAATTAAGGTTTTTCATCTAATCCCCGATGTTCTACAGCTGAGATTATTATACCAGCTCCTGGGTAACAAGATTGCAACATAATAAAGCTATGTCCCTATATGCAGCTAAACTCCACTGGAGATCAATAGTAGCCTTCTGTCAATGACAGGAAATAATTACTACATTAGGCAGCTTAGATAGGAACAAAGAATCTCCTTCAGGACCTCTGACTCCTCCTGCCTTTGTTTTTCTGTTGACAATTTCTATTGCAAAACAAGGAATAAGCATAAAAGACCTGTCTCTTGATCCATACTGACCCCAGCTTCCTCCATTAGGTAGCCCCAGACTTGCAGGCTCAAAAATCAGCAAGATTTCAGATCAGAAATCAGAAGAAAAAAGTTCAAAAATTCTAGTACTGCCTGAATCTCTCTGCATGTTGGCATTGTCTAAGCTACCCACACTGTAAATATTTTATGACATAGATTAGCCCACCTAATGACTGTAATCTTAAAGGCAGCTTTTAGTCTAAGGTATATAGAAACAATATATATAAGTCTTAAAAACAAAACAATTAGGCACATTTGATATGTGGACTGTAAGGTTCCCATACCAGATTTTGATCTGCAACTATTGGCATAAATCATAATTTACCTCATTGAACTAAAATAATTACTTTGTATTTATAAATACTACTGCAAACAAAGTCTAGTCTGTAAAATAGAAAATATTTACTTCAATCCTTATCTATTTGTTCTCACCCAATAATGTAGGCTCATCTTTGCAAACTGTTCTCTATGTAGACAGCCTGGGACATGAGCAATAATCACTTTGAGGCCCAAGAGGAATAAGGAGGCAATATGTGTGTGCTATGGCAAACAGCTCTATGCTGTTTGGAAAGCATCAACTGAACTCTATCCCATCTTGTTAACACCATTACACCCCACTTATCACACATCAGATTTAGATCAATGGCTTAAAAGCACACATATATCACTCAGCTGAGTGCCACAAAGATGGGAGAGCACACAAAACCCAAGTAGGACAAAAAGCAGTTTAAGGATTACTGCAAGTCAGAGCTTCCACCCAGGACAGTAAGCCCAACATGGAAATCATGTTTTCATAATCCACAGTGTGATTTACAACAGACCCATAGGGGATTGGAGGGAATGATCAAAGCCAGCTGTGTGCTCACCTGGGCTAGTGACTGGGTATACTGTTGCAGATCAATTGCAACAGCTAAAAGACCAAACAGATTTTGCAAGGGTTTTTTTTCCCTTCTCTGCAAAAGAACAGGTACTATCTGCATACCATATGGCACTCAAAATAACTCATGCTGATGAAACCATAGTAGGTGTGAGATTATCAAAAGTATTTGGACAATACAATTGAGGACAGAAGTCTCATAGTATTGTGTGGGGGAAAAAAATCAATTTAAAATAAAAGTCCTTAAGCTCAGAATAATTTTTGCCTATAAAACACAATCCTACATATATTTTTCATCATCTTCCAAAATCAGTTCTGTACTATCTTCTGTGAAGAAGCTATTATAAGAAGAAAAGATTCTTTAAAGAGTAAAATTTATGGTTGAACACTTTTGGCATTTTTCTGAGTTTTTACATTAATTGCTTCTTCAAACAAATATGAACATGTGCAGGATATTACAAAGAAAATGCTAAATTTAAAATTAATCAAATCCTTGTTGCACTTGACAGTTTGGAACACTTAATTTATTATCTTACATTCAGTCAAAAGATGTGCTTACAGATCATCATCAACAAATGGAGCTTGGGGTGACAGAACAAACAGAGACTCTTATTCTGCTCTACAGCATTTCTGTTTCTGCTGCCAGCTTAGATCAGTGTCTTATCAGTGATTATACCCTAGGTGTGCCATTACTGAAGGAACAGTTTCTGAGGCCAAATCTCTCATGGGGCAACACACGCAGGACACAGTACCACTCACTCAGCTACTTCTAGGATGAAAAGTGAAAATTATTGCCATGACTACCAAAGAATATCAAGTTAAAGAAAAATACTGTCAAAGGGAGCAGAGATCACAAGGAACAAAATTATGGCAAGAGCCTTTTGTGACATGCTTATGAAAATAGCATAGCTGGTGAGCAGCGCCAAGAAGAGAATTAACTGCTTGAACTGCTCAAAGGTTGATAACAGAGGCTGTAATCACTCCCACCTGTAAAAAGTCTCTCTCCTTCCATGCTGTTGAAGTCTATGGCATGGCTGGACCATAGCTTCTGTGCTGACAGCAGCCAGGTGTGCACAGATATCAGTGACTGATTACAGCTCTCATTCTAAATGCTCTTTCTGCCAAGCTGTTGAAGCAATCATAATTAAATTACTCACTAGAGACCTAGCTGCATTTTGGGGATCACAAAAGGATAAAGCTGGCTAGCTTTCACTATTAAAAAAAGGAAACTCTTTTATGTCAGGGCACCTTGAAAAGCTGAATGGTGCAGAAGAAGCCATTTCAAAAAACACCTGTCACTCAAATTCCCTCTCTCTCCCCCACAACAGGGACAGACAAATTTCTCCCAATAATGTTGACAGCACTGTCCATTCCAGGTGACTCCCAAAGGGAACATGGGGCAAACAAGCTCTAGATCTGCAGTCTGATCTGATGTTTAACAGCTGTTACTCATGGAAGGGGAAATGCCTTTCAGTACACTGAAATGAATGAGCATTCTTAAATCACTGAAGAGCTAAGGCAATTATGTAGTGGGCTATTACTGAGCATCAGGAAAGTGTATGGTGCTTTAATGAGAAGTAGCACCAGATCCTTGCCCTAAAGATGTTACATTTCTTGGCCCTGAAGGGTAAATGAAAGTAAACAGTGCTAAGAAGGATAAAAGCAGGGTTCATAACCCAAATCACAGTGGTGCAATTTACATCATGTAAAGTACACAATTGCATTTCCCTTCTTTTTTATTACCATTCTCAGAGGATAAGGTCATTCACTGTCAGAAGACACCAAAGGCTTAAATTAGGAACTCAAAATGAGCCATCACCAGAAAACACTAGTTATAATATGTGAAAGACCACTAAGTAAGCAAGAACAAAGCATGAGGACAGAACTAAGAAGTAGGCAGAGTGTCTGACCTGTTGTACTGAAGTATGATTCACTCAAGATAAATCAGAGGTGACTCTTGCTTCATGTAGGATGGATGTCTCTGTAGTATCAAAGGCAAATCCCCAAGCATGCTGATATTTAAACAGCTGACTGGTTTAGCCATGCATGACTAATGAAGTCTATGCAGATTTATTTTCTACACACTAGCAACCTCTTGCTCTCTGACTCAGTGAGTGAGTAAGCTGGGCACATTAGAAACAAATGGGTGATAATTAAACACGAACAATGAAGAGTGTTTCTGTAAGTAAATCAAGCTGAGTTTGTTGGCATTGCCATTAAAGGAGGTCATGAATTCTGGACAAAAATTGGCCCAGATGGTAAAAAACACAAAATACTGAGACAGAGGGAATAGGCATCATCTACCAACTGGGGGTGTGAATCCTGCAATGGAGAGCATGAGCTGCAACTGCTCAGTGACTCACAAAGTAAGTTTGAGGTGCAAATGGCTCATGACCACATCAGAATAAAATCATAATCATAAAGGATGAGTTACTTATTTAGCCATTTGCCCTGCTACTAGTCTCTTCTAATGAATAGTCTGCTATGCCATTAAAACAGGTGTGAAGGAAAGCAGTTCTGCCACTGCAACCTGGTTTACAGATTATGTTCCAGAAGCATCAATACACTTTCATTCTCATTCACTTACTTTGTAGAGTCCAAAAAAGAAGGGCATTAATGAAGAGGGATAGACCTGCTCCGACGACCTTGGTATCTCACACACGTGGGGCTAAGGCCAGCTTCAGTCTTCCTTAATTAATCAAAAATTCTCTGTGCTTTACCATAAAGCATTGGTATTAGACATTTTTTGCTAATTTTGATGTCAAGTGAAAAAAAGATTCTGGTTAGTAAGCCTCACTCACTATGATTACATAACTGAAAGGATCAAAAGCTCTTCTTGTGATGGTGCTAAATTAATGAACAATGGAACAAAGTCACCATAACTCTCTTTCCCTCAAATCCTTTCCCTCCTCCAAATGTGATTCACATAAACACAGTAAAGGCATATAGCTTATGCATCACATGGAAAGGGGTCGGCGGAAAAAACTACAACTTATTGAACAAAAAAAACCCTTACAGCCCTATATATTTCTTCTCTCATAGACAAAAAACAAGCAATCTCACTGGAAAGTTACTTTTCAACAGGATCCTTGAAAAGTATGGAGATTGGATACCAACACAAGAGGAAAAAAAGCTTGGGCTGCCTTTTCTCTTTACCAATCAAATGGAAAAGTTGTTTTTAAATCAGATGTTTTAAACCTGGTTATTACAAACCAAAGTTTAAAAATAAATGAATAAATAACCCCTCTAAAAAGCTAATCAATAGTCAGCAGATGGATTTAACTGTTACAACAACAATATAAAACTTGTTTGAAAAGGTGCTCTATACTGTGCTTGCACTAGTTATTGCTGCAAATCATTGATTTTTCACAGGCAAACACCTCCATGAATACATACTGGCAATTGCTCTTAGAATGCTTCACCCGCAGTGTTACCCATCTGCATGAAATACTGAGTAAAAAGCAGCAATTTCTCTGTGGTCTACCATTCTCATTAGCTAGATTGCCAATGCCTCTTCTTATGCATTCTCTCTGTGCAGAAAATGTTATTGGTTGGTCAGAAAGACAAGAATGTGAATTAATTAAAGAATCTGTAAAGCTGTTCATCATAGACAACAGTTTAAATGCAGTCACTTCTCAGGTAGGTTGGAAAGCTTAACTACCATGTTTTAATCTCACATCATGGTTAACATTAGCAAGATGGAGAGCACCCCAGATGCAAGACACTTCACTAATATTGTGGGTTAACTTTACTTGGGCTCGTTTACATGCTTAAAGTTGCACATTTGAACAGTCTAAGCAACAGCTTGGCATGCCAGGGTTGTCTTAAAGTAGGTTGAAAGCCCACTTTTATTGAATGTGTTGCTGAAATGATTAGAACATCTGTAAAGATTGAAGACTATGGAACAGCTTGAAAAATTTGATAATACATTTTAAATGGCAGAGAATAGAACCAGTATATTCTGAATAGCACTATTGCTTCTATTTCTACCTTTCATTTCAGGTGTTAGTACTGGCCAGTGTGAAGAGCAAACCTTTAAATTCACTTTTGTACAATGGACCTTCTAAAATGAATTGGAGGAGAGGGGGTGTCTGTGGGTTATTCCTGGTTTGGGGTTTTTTTTAACATTGATACAGTTGTAAAAATCAGAATGAAGCATATTAAAACTGAATTTATGCCCCCATAGCTCCCATTAATTTCTTATTCTGAAGAATCTTGATTCCTAGAAAGTAAAGAACATCTAAAACAGAGCTACCGACAAACAGATAAAATTAAAGGCTATATCATCATTTCCACTAGAATTTAAATCCTTGTCTTACTAAGCAATACTGGGGAATGCATAAACATGTCTATAGGTTTTCAAAATGTGTCTATCACCTCTGAAGGATGAAGAGGAATTTACAGGGGCTTCCTCTTCACCCTTCAGAAACAGCAGTTCCAAGCCAGCTGCACCTGAATTAAGAAGCTAAATGGCCTAGACCTGGGACAAAAACATTGGCAGACCAAGCTTTACTCAGCATTGATAAAACTGAATATCTTTGCAAAGTTTGCTCTAGCAAATAAGAAAACCCAAGCATAAATCACACCTACCAATATTTAATTTGGGATGATCTAGGAGATCATCAAGAGTAACTGAAGAGAACACTATACTTTCCATTTATCTGTCTCAGTGGCACAGAAATATTCTTCAACAAAGACAAGAAAACACAAATTTCCAGAGTGGACCCTTGACTAGATTAACAGAAATAGAAAGGCAAAATATGTCCAGTAAGTCAGCTTTTTGCTATACTTTTCATTGTGTAAAACTTGATCTGTTCTATTTACTGCAATACTCCATATTTACACCAATGGGAGATCACCAATTTCTCATAAGGTAGAAATAGCCATCTACTAAAACCACAGAATGGACTGCTGTGGCCAAAAAACCATTCTACCAAAGAGCCTGATCCATTTGTAAATAAAAGGCCTCAGGCTACAGAGAAGATAAGTCCCACTGCCATTACTTGCATTAAATTCCAGTCTAGAGTATTTCCTTCAATTGATAGACGCCTGTACTGATTAGCAATCATATCTAAAAGGCAGCAAGGAACAGGACTTAAGCCTTCTCAGCTACCCACCCACAATGTATCCTAACTGTATCAGGAAGTCAGGAATAGAAGTCTATTTCCAATGTCATGATACATGACAAAGACAAAATCAAACAAGCAAACAAAACCCACAGAAAAATGTTATACGCACTTTTTGAAGGTCCAGGATGAAGTCTTGTCACGTTCCAGAAGGAGTCAACACAACTTACCTTTCCAGATCATTTTGAAACCCACATCTTTCTGCATGCATTTGTAAATTACCAGTCAGGTCTGATAAATGGAGGCTGGTTCCTATGCTGCCCACAACACCCACACTCATTTCAAGCTCTCTTATCTGCATTATTTCCAGCTGCCAGCTCTAAAAAGCAGCAAGAAATACCCAATTACAGACACAGGAACCTGGCTCTTCCTGATGCTTCAGGGCCTGTTCTAAACCATTAGCAACAGCTTTAAAAGGGCACTTCAATGTTCTGGAGCTGTGAAGCCAAACACATTAGAAACAAACCCCAGAGTATCAATAATATAAGAGATTCCCTGGATATGTATTTAAATGCAACCCAACAGAATTCAAAGTAGTGTTTCTTTCACACGTTTGTGTGCTACACTTAGCAAGTCTAAAGTGATTGACTGAACAAGTAGTTTGAGAGTGGGAAAGTGGGTGTCCAATTGATAAAAGCAAACCAAAACAAAACCGCAGAAAATTGGCACCAGATCTTGTGACTGCAATATGAAATGTTTCTTCTGGACCTAAAGAAAACATTCTGAATTCCAAAGTAACCCAAAACCAGACATAGCATTACAGTCTATAAATCTGTGTCAGTAGTACCTTGTTTATACAGCCCCTGTCAAAGTATGAATGCTGATAGATCTTTCCAATATCTGTTTGAGAGAAATATGCTGGAAGAAATGGGAGACCAACACAGACAGCTCTACATTTTATGAATGACTCAGAAAAGCAGGCATTTTGGCCTTCAGCAGAAACGATTGTCACCATATGCTACTACACAGCTTGTCACATGGGCCATCAGCTCAGTCATGGCTCAGACTTTTAGGGGACAGGTTGCAAACATGACAGTGCTGTGGTACCAATATTGCATGGACCTTGCTGGTACCACTAATTAAGTCTACCACAAATACCTTGATGAAAAGCACGTTTTTGGGGGTTTAAAATTTATACATTTGGTGAACCAAATTATTGAAGCCATCTGTTGTGCTTACTACAGCACTCATGATGTACTCCTTTGCTCCCTGCCTTGCAGGAAGTGAGGGAGAAGGGGGCAGCCATCTCAAATAAGAGAAGCAGGCAGACAGCAGAACTGAAGTGATGTGTTCCCTCCAGGCAGGAGCAAAGGTCAAATCATGATGAGCAGAGGAAATATCAAAAAGCTGATTATCTGCCCCCTAAAGGCAGACTTAAGGGGTTTGTTCAATTATTTTATCAGAGATCCTAGTAGAATTGGCCAAGAATATCCAATGTGTTCAGATCAAGCAAATCAATACACCAAGAAGCACAATGGTTCTGCTGTGTATTTAACTGATCACTGGTGTTAAGTGGACATTCTTGCAAACACTGCCCAGCATTTCAGCATACAGCTAGTATTTCAGGAGAAGACTACCTAGAACACTACTCATTGTACATGCATTCCATGTCTTTTTCACCAAGGTTTGAATGAAAATCTCAAAGCATAATTCAGTACACAAAACCTATGAAAATATCACATACAGTATCTGCAAGTCATCCCTGGTTTCCCTAAACCAGGAATTCCATTGACATCAATTACACCATTGGACTGGTGAAGTCAGCTTCCAAAAAGGAAGGTGGTTAAAAAAAAAAAAAAGACAACAAAAACCAGCCAAACAAAACCAATAACTGCTGAATTACATATTTTCATTTTAAGGAGAGGAAAAAAAAAAACAACCCTCTGTAGGCTTTAAAGAAATTTCCAAGGAAAAAAGTTTGGATTTGACGCTGGGAAAGTTGTATTGCAATTGAAAAAAACAATGAGTCATGTGTTCTCTGTGTTGTCATACATCAGAACTCACAGGTAACCAATGCACTGAAAAGCTACTTACGATCATTACACTGGCTCCCAGAATATGAAGTCATGGAGCAGTCACAGGTGAAGCCCTCCCATTGCTGATTACAGATGCCCTGATTTGCACAGGAATCTTCCTGGCATGTAGTGCTTGGTCCTGGAGAAAGGATGACAAGAAAAGAGTGAAATAAAGCTGAGACAATCACTTTGGTCAGGCCCACAAAAGCTTCAATTAATCACTACCATTACCATCAGGATCCTCATGCAGAAGAGAGAAAGCACTAACCAAACACTGCTCCATTCCTGGACATGCAAGAAACTCAGGAAACAGGAGCACAAAGACAAGTGTACACCTCACAAAACAGCAAACTATAACACAGAGCAAGGAAGAGGGAACAGCAACATATTCTCTTAGGCAGGCCCAACTCCTATGTTCCCAAATTACTCACAGAATTTTACAGTAAAATAGGGGGTGATGCCAGGCCAACAAACATGGCCAGGTTGTTGTGCTTCCCTGGAAGTTTGAACCCCTTATAGAAATGAAAGCTAATTAATAGGCCCATGAGCAATGCCTCATCATACCCTGATAATGTAGGTTCAAACTGAAGTTTTGAACCCTCAGCTGGCTACAACTTGGCTTTACAGGTTAATAAAAGTCAGCCAAACAAAAAACCAAATACTTTGCCCTATTACATAGGTTCCTCAGGAAACGTGCTAATAAAGTCCTCAGCAGGGCACTACATTTATCCACAACACTTCTCTCTTTGGAATGCTTTCCATGCTGTAGCTGGAAGCAGAGAAGAAAGCAGCCACTACTAACAGAACAGCCTTTCATTGTTCTGTGATTTGCAGCTAACAGTTGCTATACTACTCAGATAAACCTTACAAAGACAAAATTCAAGCAATAGGCAAAAAAGTAATCTTCAGATCAGAGAGACTCTGAATGAAAGCTACTATGTCATCCACAAGGAGGTAGCTGGATTCTAAATCATCTGAAAGCAGGCGTGAGGCTGCAAGTCACAGATTACAAGAACATAAGTTTACAAGTTACTTCCTAGGAAAGTATTTTATAGTCAGCATTCTAGACAAAGGTAGGCTGCTCCTGTTGTGCAGGATTTAAAAAAAAATGTACATATGTACATTTGACATACCTACTATGCTATATCCGGTACATTTTGGGAAAGAAGAAATGAAAGAAATAAAGCAGATAATAAAGGATCAATTGGCTAGGCTGCCTCAGAGCAGTTCATTAACCATTTCTGGTCTAGGAGCACACTATATGGACAAAGAAACAACTTTTCAACCTATCACACCATCTTTCTTCACAGTAGCAACAGCAACTCCATAAGACTCAATACTTGTACTTATTTCTTCATCACAACAACACTACCATCTGTATTTTATAGATTAGGTAGGACAAACCAAAGTGGAGACAGCATTTTTAAATGCTTTAACCTAAAATGAAACCCTTCAACCTCCATTGGACACCATCCACAGTGATTTCACTAAATCCCATCATTATTCTGCATCTTTGATATTGAGATTGCACACCTGGGCATTTCCATATTGACAAGCCCTTGTAGAACTTGCATCTAACTGGAAGTCCCATGACAGGCCAAGGGCCTCCCAACAATTTAAAGACCAAGCCAGGAATGGACCCTTAAAGCTTTGATGCAGAGTTCCTGCTCTTTCCACCAGATCATCTTTCCTCACTGAAAGAACAGAATGGCTGAATTTCAGTAGTTTTTCAGCTATCCATTTTTCTTTACATTTCTCCTACAATGACAATGAACACGTGGCTTGGTAAGCAGAGTTTGACTGAACATTAACAAAAAACTGAGCTTCTTCTAGAATTTATTATGCTGTTAAAAAAAAAAAAAAAAACAAACAAACCCCAAAACCTCTAGGTAGAAGCATAAGTGTGGTTAATAGCAGATGACAATAAAATCCCTGAAGGAAAGTTCATCTATTGAAAAGAAGTGACAGCAGCAGCCACAGCAAGAAAACCCCTTGTTGCCGTGCTGAAGGAAAGATGAGCAGCACTTTTCAACACTTCTCTCCTCCCCTGCACCTCTTCTTCCCACCCACCTGACTCTCATTTGCAGCCATATGAATCCCAGTGGTCTCAGTGGCACAGTGTGAAATTAACAGATCACTTCTAGATTAGAACAGAGCTGACAGACTCTTCAGCGTGGGCCAGCAGGCACATGTATGTACCGGCCTCTCTTCTGGTTTTACTCTTAAAAATCACAGAAATAAAGATATATACATGTGCATCAGGTTGTGGTCTGATACTTGCTTCAGACTTACTCTGACCAAGCTAAAAAAGGGATAAGATTTAACAATCTGAAATAGAATATTAGTTGTCATTTTGCCTAAAATGTCTAAATTATCTGAGGATAAGGAATGAGGAACTGATACCTCTCCTGCACATTACTATCCCACAATCTAACCTTTAACCTCAAACATGAATGCCAATACTCCTACAGGTATGAACAAGCAAGATATCTATACCTATATTTTAAAAATTAAACCAGAAAGCAACTGTGACTCTAGGTAAACTTGCTACAGCATCGTCTATAAAGACCATTACGTAGAAGAAGAGGAGAACACCATTTTCAACATTTTTCCACTTTTCCTACATTCTTCTAAGAATGCTTTAATCAGAAACTGGACTTGACAATGGGCATAATGTTTTTCTAGATGCTGCAAGAGAAAGGACTTTATTCAAGGAATAAGCCTGCATGAGGTCCAGTAGCTGTGGCTTGAGGTCTTCATACGATAGAGCCCAGAGAACCAAATTACTTTAATTCATGGCCTGTATTATTGTATCTGAATTGTATTTAACAGAAACCAACTGTGAAGATGGGAACAGCACTTTCAGCAGGCGGACGGGGGGGAGGGGGGTGGGGAGGGAAGAAAAAGAAAAAAACACAAGGAAGAAAAATTTTGAAAGCCTGACAATACCACAAGGAAGCTTGATGCCTGATCTGCCATCTTCAGAGTCAATCATGACAGCACAGCTGAGATGCTGGGTACTTGGCCTCACTTCTTAGTCCTGTGGGGCATTTGAATTGTAAAAGGATCTTTGTCTCAGAGTTCATCTACTCCTGCTGCTAACAGTCATTGCCTGATGTCATAATCCTCTGTGGCAACAGAATTTTCTTCAGAGCAACTAATAGGGACATCACAGGGAATTATGATTTTGGATTAGGGAGCAAAGTGACAGAAGCACAGGAAGGATTATAAAACATGAAGATTGTGATACCACGCACATGCCCTTTAGTGCTAACGAACAAGGCAAGAAGATGACAAACAACTTATATATAAAGCAGTAGAATTGTTTCTAAATTACCAGCACCATCAGGACTCAGGTCTATTTTTAATCTTATTCCTCTGGCAACACAAAGAAGACAAAGTATTTAAAAGCAAAGTTTCAGAACCAGTCTTCACATAATAATGTGAGATACCTCTGATTTTATTGTCTGCTTATAGCTGAGCTTGGTGCATTGCCTTCTTCGTGCCACATGCACAGTGGGAAGAGGAGTAAGTGGGCAGTAGATATTAAGTAAAAGTGGAAAAGCCCCAATGCTGAAAAGCAACCCTGCTAGCAGAAGCATGACTTGCTGTGTCTCTTCCTGTCCAGGCTAAGCCTGCCAACAGAGGCATCAGCTTTGGAACATGAAATGGCAAGCCAGAATTCTTCAACAATACCCTTTTTATCTTTCTGTCTGCATCTCTAATTTTTACTGAAAGAGCTCAGTATCAGAGGACTTGCAGGATCTGAGATCTCCCTGGGAAGGAGACAAGTACTACACTTTTCTTCTGCCACCTCTCCAGATGTATTGTTCATTTATTAGTTTTTCTACTAAGTATTTGAAGAAAATCACCTTTGAGGAGTATAATAGCCTGATCTCATATCTGTATTCTGCTTAGAAAAAAATGTTTTGTCTACCTTCTTTCCTACAATATCAGTTGTATGGTACATTTCTCTTTGCCCTGAGTTACTAAAAAAAAAAAATTCTGCTACTGAATGCTGCTAAAACCTCCATGTTTCACTGGCAAGACAAGTCATCGGTATAATTTGAAAGCTCTTTGTAGGAAGAGGAACTTGAGAAATAAAATACAGCATTGCATTTATTGTTCTTTCAAGTTTCACGTGGAATCAGTTTATATAGCAGCTGCAGAATTATAACAACTGCTTCATGCTTTGATCACAACTAGCAATAAATATTAAGATAAGCAAACCATTACTGGTCTTGCACAGAACACCTTCCTCCACACATCAAAAATTTACTCTTTTTGAAGGGAATCAACCATTTGTGTTAACATTATTGTCTCAATAAGATGAAGATCAGCAACAGGGAAGTTCAATAGCAATATGGTTCCATTTTCATTCTTTTTTTCCCTAAAGGCTCTCATCTGTTCTCCTTGTATCTTCAGAGATGTGAGGAAGCAATGGGAAAGTAATATATACAAGGCATCTTTACAGCCTTTGTAGAATAAGGTGCTTCTTTAGTCCTACAGTTCCTAAATTACAAATGCCATCCACTGAAATATCTTTACCACTACAAGTCAGACATTAAAAACAATTTACACCTTTGATAAAACCACACTCTTCTTCTGTCAGCATTCCTCTTTCATCACCAGAGATAGTCAGCCTTTTTTTATTAAATCTACAGTAGCAGTTCAGCTCAGAGAGGCATCAAGTCTAGGAAACCATATGCACCAGGCAAAAAATAAACCTGTTCCAAGACTCACTCTTCCTGCAGGTTAAGTAGGGAACAAAGTTATGTCCAGTAGTTTTCCAATGTTAGAATAATTTGGAAAACAAGATTTTTTTCTGAGAAAAAGTGAGCAAAATTAAGTCTGAATCTCATGGAACAATCACTTTATGGGATGGACCATACCACATAATTCTGTAACTGCCAAATACATACTGGTAGTACATCAGTACTTTGCACAAATGCAAGAAACTAAATTACAGTCAGGGTTCAGTGCATGATTCAGAAAGTTAGATTCTTTGTTTTGAGTCATAGATAGCAGAAAGCAGGGATATCACAGACTAATATAGCAAACCAGAGCCAAAACCAAACAGATTTTCAAGGATTGCAAGGCCAGCTCTTCAAGCTCGCAGTTTCATACTTCGTTAAGAACTCATCATCCCTTTCATCACCTAAATAAGGTTAGGCATCTGTCAGGTTCCATATTTAAAGTTACTCATTGTCAGAAATAACTCAAAAGCCAGCATTCTTCTGTCCTCTGAAAAATGAAGGCATTTTTTTCAGTGCCTCAACAGAGCCTGAATGCTTCACCCACCTGATATAAGTCACGGTGCTGAGTCTTTTTGTTCCAAATAAGTTGCTGGTCTGAAAACTTCAGGAACTGGGACTAGTTGAAATAACAAATATGCACAAATGTGCTTTCTCCCACAGAAAGCACATTTATCTCAAGGTTACAGAAGAAGGAAATCAAGCAGCAATGGCAACCCATAGAAATGGATCTGCAAAATGGTGGGATTTCCTTCCCCTCAAAGAAAGCTGGCAAATACCTATCTTCCTCTCTCTTGCCACCTTTCCAATCTCCATTTCTAAGTAACCAAAAAGGTCATGAGCAATGTGCTTATACACATGCTGGTGAGGGCACAACAAAAAAAAAAAGGCCAAAAGAATAAAAATCCCAACCCTAGAACAAAAAGTCAACTGCATAAAATAGAGTATGCCTGCACACAGAACGCAACAAGGATAGGGAGATGCAAATAAAGAGGAAGAAGTGAACAGCATTTAGACACAGAACTACTGGACATTCAGACACAGAAACTAAAAGCATGAAGGAAAATTGAAAGGTCCGTATGCGAACAAAAAAAACCAGAGTACATTGGAAAAACATCCTTCCTCACTGCAAACCACAGCAATGTAAAAAAATCACAGAATAGTCTGATTTGGAGGGTACCCACAAGGATCAAGTCCAGCTCTTAAGTACAAGGCATCATGGCCTATCCTGAAATAGCCAAACTTATTTAGCAAAAGTTGGTTTCTTGAAAAGCCAATAATCCACTTTATGCACTCAAGCCAAATGTTTCCCCTTAGGCTTCAATGTAATCAGATGTCTCTGTCTGAAGGGCAAATATTCCTACAGGATTAAGACCTCAGTAAAAAATTGATCTTAAAATGGAATAATCTTCACAGCTGTAATATGCCTTTGGTTTTGAGTACTCTGGAAAAATAAAACAAATAGATCTCTCAGTTCCAGAACTTCCTGTTCATGACACATCCACTTCAATGCACATCAAAAATCAAGCTCAGGAATTCACGAGCATGCATTCTGAATACTTATGGACACATAACTGGCTACAGAGAACAACAGTGGCTGTGGTGAGAGAGACACAATGCTTGCTGATGTCTTATGTAAGTCCCAAAATCATTGCCACTATTTAAGTGGATGGCACAAAAAATCTTAATCCTAAAGTTATTTATACTCCAGTGTACTTCCAGGATACTTTTTACTCACCACATCAGTCCTGGTCCACATATATTTCCTATTTTTTCAGATCTCATCTTTCAACCCTTTCATTTACGTAAACTTCAGAAATTCCCAAGGGGCAGCACCTCTATCTAACTCACCTCTGTAAGACAGAGTAGTTCAACTTTTTACTGTTGATGCCAAGTAAATGTAGATAGAGTCAGATGCTCCACGTGCATAAAGCAAAATGCATCACCTTAACTTCTGTCTACCTCAAGGCTGTCAAATATTTCAGACTCAATGTCTCATATGGATCCAATTGCTAAAATTATCTCAGACTGTCAGCATCATTACCTATTGGGTGAGAAGGTATCTCTTAATATGCTCCTGTCAACAACTGCTACAATAATAAACTGTTTACCTAGTAAAACATCCTTATTCCTCCAAATTTATTTTTATCCTTTTCTACTGAGCCATAGAACACCAAACTCTACTTTAAAACACAGGTATCCTGAAGGAAAGGTAATGGCTACCTGCTTAAACCTAAAATACAGAACAAGAATATTTTAATTTGAAAATGATATGTATTACATTAGATGAGGTCAGCAATATCACCAGGTCTTTACAGTTAACATGGTGAATAGAAAAGGAGTTTATGAATCATGTGATTAAAGCTACAAAACCTTAATTCCAGAGATATGTAAATTGTCAGGAAGTCTCTATCCCAGAGAGTGAAACAGGAACATTCTACGTTTTGTCTCACAACAGAAACTTAGACATAAAGTGGCTTAGACACAAAATAGGTGACTAAGATGATCCCATAATAGATGCCATCTGTGGCTTCAGGACTGCTAATCAGAGACACATTTTTCAATGCTTCTGCCTTCCCCTTATACCTGAGACTGTTATCTCCTTTTCCATTAAAAAGGAGGAGTAATTTTAAAACTTTTATGGCATTCCAGAATAAATCAACTTGTACTCCATATTGCAGTCTTTACAGATTAATTGGGAAGTACAGTTTCATTATCATATTTAAAAGGATTCACTTTCAATGCCATGGAAAACACATCTCTGTTTATACTTTGCATATCTTTGTTTTACTATCAAAGATATATTAATTTCTAATAGACATGTTTCCTTACTTATGTCCCAGGCAAAAAGTCTGGGTCCTGACAATACCTGATTGTCTTCTTATTCTCACAAATACTACTCAATCTACTGCCTTTCTCAAATAAGTCCTTGACCTGATGACACAGCTCCTCAACAAGGACACACCTTCTGCAGAGGAGGTGACTGGCCCCCAGGTTCTTGGGCAGGCACCAGGCAGTCTGTACCAGCAGGGGCCTGCAGACCTGTCAGAGATCTCTTCAGGGGAAGCCTCTGACATCACTGGTGGGCAGCAGCCTCTGGGGAAGGAGCTCTGTGGCACAGAATAAGCACAATGTTGGCAGCACTGACTGCTCAGGCAGGGGCCTCCTCATCCCCCTCGGTGTTAACAGCTGCTCCCATGTGCTGCTCTCTGGTTCTGCCACCATGCTGACCCTCCTACAAAGAGGAACCCTTTCTGCACAGATTATGGCTTGTAAAAAGACATTCTAAATATTAAGGGAGTTGGCAGTTTAGAGATTTTTGGGGATTTTTTGGTTTAATT
Source organism: Alaudala cheleensis (assembly GCA_013398995.1). Lineage (NCBI taxonomy): Eukaryota > Metazoa > Chordata > Aves > Passeriformes > Alaudidae > Alaudala > Alaudala cheleensis. The sequence goes on from VWYE01003790.1 coordinate 139,154, forward strand.
TAAAATCCAGAAATTCCAGAAAGTTATTTCTGTGGGGTTTTTTTTCAAAATCTATATTAAAAAACAAACAAAACCAAACCAAACAAACAAAAACCCAAAAACCAAACAGTTTTTACCTCCTGATGTCTCTCTTTAAAATCAGTACTAAAGAAACTAAGTCAGCTTTCCACTTTTTAAAGCTCTGAGGGCTTTCCTCGTTTTGATGCACAGCAGCTATATGCCTGATCATTAGGCTTTCCAGGAAATCAACTGGTGCTTTTATGGCTATTCAGAGATTGATACAGTCAAACCCCCCAGGTCAACAGAAGCAGCTCCATTGTTTGCCATGCTCTTCTTCAACCCAGAATCCCCCTCCAGAGATGCTGGGGTTTGCCATTTTGTTCCTGTCTTGGAGGTGTGTGACTGCATCCAGTAAAAGGCACAAAATGTTACATAAAAGCATCTTTCATTGAAACAAGTAATGGAGAAGAACAACCTTCTCTACCTTGCAGGTCAGCTTTGGTCAACTCAACTTTGTTAGCAAAAAAAAAAAAAAAAAAAAAAAAAAAAAAA
>VWYE01003790.1:139711-156369 GCA_013398995.1 Alaudala cheleensis
AAAAAAGCAAAGACAATAAACAACAGGTTAGTATAAAAGAAGATAAACCAGAGTAACATCACTTTGAATAAATAAAAGCAACTGGTATCAAACTGGTATAAGTATCACAGCCAACATGCATAATCAAAACACACAGAAATGGCAACAGGGGTGTAGAGGGACAATGACTGCATTAATGCAAACAACAGATAACAAAACCAAATATAAAGAGAATAAATGCATTTAATTCATGCACACACAAAATCACAAAATTTACAGGTAATACAAAGAGAAAAAAATAACATCACATTCTTTAACCCATCTCTCAGCATTTAAAATAATTTTAGAGAGATTTTGTCTTATTTGAAAAATACATAGATCCTGTTTAAGTAAAAAAAAAAATCTATTTGACTTTCAGTACCTCAGTCAAGCATATATTTTGTTTGTTTGACTTTTTGTCCAAATTGGATTTATTGCCAGAAAACCACAGAGGACTGATAACTTTATAAGACAAAAATTTCTGTTTATCCTAAGAACTGATCTTGACACTGGATATAAGTGACAGTAACACCTTGCCCCCTCACAAGCTGTCACCTGCTCATAGATTGCAACACATCCTTAAAAAAACTTACATCAACAGACAAGCAGACAGCTCAGGCTTTAGATCCATCTAGTCTTAATCAGTCATTAGAGCAATCAAAAGACAAAGAGTAACAGCTCATTATTTCACCTAGGTCAGAATGATCTTGTTATCTGTGGTAAAATCATAGTCCACATTGCAAAAAAAAAAAATCATAGAACCACTAAGTCAGGCTGTCTAAAGATCCAAATACACTTTCTGAAGACTGAAGAGCATTAAAAGCAAAACAATACCACTGATACTTTTCCATGTATGCAGAGGCTTGCTTTTTTTTTTTTTAATTTTGTTTGGGCCTTTTTTTTTTAACTTTGTTTGTTTGGGTTTTTTAATAGAGTCAGTTTACAAGATTTTGGTCAGATTTTTGGTGTATTATACCTTGATTCTAAGTTTTCTCTTTAAAAACAGAAAAAGTAGAGGACAAAGATGGGAGCACAGGCAGCAGCTCCTGCATGCCCTGCCTCTGAAGGTTAAATATTTCTATTACACAGCACAATAGTAACAACAAAACACCAAATCATCAACCTCATTGTTCAAAAGATGGCTATTTAAGAAGTGCATACTTACCTTCTTAACCTGTTCTTAAAAAGTTCTAATACAACAGCTGGTAGCTCTCCTATCCCCATTGTTTTCTTTTACATTTACAACTCAATAAATTAGAACTCACACGTGCAGATGCCACTTCCTGTGCTTCCTAAGAATTTCAACATTTTCAATCTTTGCTGTTTCACAAGCTACGAATGACTCAGAATAGCAATTATCTTCCCTTTTGAGATAGTCAGAATTTTCTTTCCATTTTTGAGACTGCCTTACTACATAAAGCTATAAAATCCCATTTTCCTTAAACAAAATTCAAAAGAAAGGGGGAAGGAGTAGAAAGAAAAGGATGCATTTTTCCATGCATCATTTTCAACAAATATTCTACAAAGTAATTTATCTATAACAAACAAGTACTTTTCCTACTTCTCTGCACCTCATTTTCTTTGCAGCTGAGAGAAAAGCTCATATTTGTTCCATAAATCCAGTAGCACTATGAGAATAGAATACAAAAGCAAGGAAAAGGAAAGATGTCAAACCATCATGGAGCAAATTAATGCTCCACCCTTCAATGGACAACCTTTGATTCCAGAGAGAAAGTGTACTATGACCAGATTTGAAGTTGCTCTACTGGGCAGATGAGGAGTGAAATCCTTTTTCACATTATCCTGCTGTGAGATTTTAAGCTTGAGATTAGATTTGCTGTTTTCCACATACTGCTTAGTATGCAAAATGTGTTACTGTATATCCAGCCTGTACGTGTCATTCATGCTTTTCATGCACCAGTAAATTCCAAAGGTTAACTATACTATTTCACGGAAAGTAGCAAAAGATTATGATTTTACTGTGGGATCTGGAAAGAAGATCAAATTAGGACAAAAAAATTCATAAAACATCTAGAATAGTGTCAACCAGTTTAATAATAATCAGTCTCCTTTGTGAGGCTGATCAGTATCCTCTGTTAGTGGAACAGGTGAGGTAGAAGAAACACATAGAAGAAGCACATAGAAAACTACCTTACAGAAGAAAAAAAAAAATGTTCTTTAGCCACTGCTGTTAGGTTTTTTTTTGGCTGGATGCAGGATGGGGTGAATGCAGCTGAATTGCAGATCGCTCTAGTGCCCATGGTAAGCAATATAGGGATGCCCAAGTCAAAGAAAGGAAAACACAGGAGAACACGTGGCAAATTAATAAGGATACGGAAAATGCATGAAATATTAATCAATATTGAAGGGCATCCTCTTTAAACTGCATAAAGGGTTGGACTTTAACTTTTTTAAGTCTGCTTAACTTTTTTAAGAACCAATCACTCACTCATCTAGACTTTTGAATGGAATAAACTGATCCATTTATCTAGTAGGAAGACTAAGAATGAGGAGTTCCACAAGAAGAGCTCATTTTAAAAGTCAAGAAGTGAGAAAAAGCTGAGCTGAAGTTTAAATTGTTTACTTTAAAGAAGGGAAAGGACATCACCTGATACAACTTCTTCTATCTACCAACTCTTCATATACATCATAGTGCAGACATCTTTTCTCTCAAACTGTGTATGTTTGATGTATAATAGTCTGTATAACTCAAACTTAGGAGTGAAGTTTCCAACCATCCCTCATAGGCTGTTGAGATACAGACTGGAGAAAACTATATCCTGATAGAAGACTTTTCTTCAGTTTTTAATGCTTTACTTGTGTCCAGGAGCCTCCACCCACAATTTCAAAGTGGTTTGCACGACATTGATGAATTTCATACTTTTATCACAAATACATGAACACCTGGAAGATGAATTTTATGGCTGGGGAAAGCAAGGCCCAAAGTAGGTGGCAGACTTGCCCTCAAGCTTCCACTAGAAGAGTTCCTCCCACTTGACGTCCTTTCTGAAAATTCATTTTGTCTCTTCAGTGTGTTTAATACGCTGATGCAACTCTGACACAAGAACCATTTAAGTCTTAACCATTTCCCTACTTTTGGAAGCTTTTCTCAGGCCCTCTCACCAATGCCTTTTTTGAGGTGTTATTAAGGGGAAGGGTCCTCTTGTTATGTCAGAGATAGTGATGAAAGCTGCAGTGAGCACAAGAGAACAAGAAACTGTAAAAATGAACAAGCATTGCTGGTATTATGTCATTCTCCCCAAGACATATTCTCCTCAGTGCTGTGTGTAGCGCACCTGAATATACCAGGCAGCAAGGTGGCTTCTGGCTTTGCCACATCCCTTCCAGGGAAACACAAGCTGCCACTACAGCTCTGACCAGATTGTCATATCTCTGAAGAGCTGCCTGGTGTTCCTGAAAAATCAGGAATGTAGCAATTGCAGAAGACCACTGAAAATATACAAAACCACCACATACGTATTAAAAAATATGTGATAGAAAGGTTTAACTCCATAAACTCATTTGACATTTCAGACACTCTTGGGTTCTCTTCTTCCAGATAATCCCCCTCAAAATCCTTTGCCAAAAGCAATGGTGCTACAGGACACACTGAAACACAAAACATGTCATTGTGGCAGCTATCATCTTGTCAAACACACTGGTGATTGAAAGGTAGACTTCAAAAGCTGAAACCACAAGTTTCTACAGCACACATGGAAGCCACATGATGTAAAAGGGAGCTGATATGCCACCAAACAAACACAATGAAGAGGTTATTTAGTTGTGCTATCCTAAACAAATCCCACCATATATAATTTAAAGAAATAGCAATAGAACTGGTAGGACCTCAGAGGTAGATTAATTCTTGCCTTAAGCCTTGAACTAACTTTTTTTTAGAACTACTATACACTGTTAACAGCCAATTTCAGTCTAAAGGATGCATGCATTTCAAGAGTGACTCGTATATATGACTAAGAATGCTTTGGAAGATTCCAAAGAAAAAAATGTCCTGTAAATACAAATTATTCAAATTGCTTCTTGTTCAAGAAGCCTTGCTCATTACTGGAACACAGATAATTCTGTGGTAGGTGTGTGCTTTGGTGCACAGGGAGGCTGAATCATGCTTAAGCACATGAAAGGAACAATGTGGTCAAGAAAATTCAGTGGCATGGTCAAGAAAGTTCAGTGGCTTGCTCAAATAGAATAAAAAGGAGGTGGCAGCAGAACCAAGACAATAAGGAACATTATTTTCCTATTGAAATTTGTGAATCTTAATTGGTGGTACGAAACAGGATACTGAAATATATGAACAAAGGAAAAAAAATGCAGACCAGATGCAACAATGTCACCCCTTTGTAGTGGTACTGGTGCATCTTAGCCAGGACAGTGCTCTCTGTTGACCTAAATCTCATATTCTACTGTTCTCAAGGCTCTCTTCCTCTAACAATTCTTTGATTTTGCCCTGAGATCAAACTGACAGTTTCTAAGGAAACAGCTGCCACATTGTAATCTCTGCTTCTGAAAGCAAAACCGCAACAAAAGACAAGCATTAGCGGAAATCTCTCACATGACCTTTGAAAGACAAGATTCGTATGTGGGAATGCAATAACATGTTTTTAAGCATGCATGCTCCCATTGTGTATGTGGTCCCTTTGCCCTTCATGATGAAATAGGGAGATGTCCAGCAAATTAACACACAGCACAACTATTCAGACAAAAAGCCTGCAATTGTTTATTAAAACATTCTTAAACATCATGAGGCAGCAAGGACTATTTGGGACTTCTGCCCTTAAAAGCTTTAGGACTGCACTCAAAGCCACTTCAGGTGGAAACCCACCAGGGAGATGTAAATAAGGACTGAACTACCTTAGAGATTTTCTTTCCTTAGAGAATGGGAGATAGGCGTGACTTTCACTGGCAGCTGTAAGAATAGGCACCAGCAGGCAGCAAGACTGATGTGAGATAAAGCCTTGAGCATTGTTATGACTCAAAAAATAGGAAAAAACCCAACAACAAATGTAGCAACTTTAGGATGACCAAATTCTCAGGTTTTTTACTAATCCTAAATATGTTGGCAAAAAAGAACAATTTCCTCTTCAGCAGTTTCCTTGGTACTTAACAGGGACCATTTGGGAAAGTAGCATGGGCACAGTTTTCCAAGATCAAGTTCTTCCAAAGGCAGAATGAGGACCATCACTGACCTCATCAAACATTTTTTTAGGTCTCATTCCAGTTCTGAGTCCTGTTTGAAAGACTTCAGAAGAGAAGGGGAATTTGTGTTCAGGAAAGTGAGCCCATCTCCACATCCATGCAGCAGCTGTGCTGGTACCACACTGGCACACTGAGAAAGTAAGTACCATGTCAGGATTTTGGGAGCAGCACTGATGTTACACAACCTAAGCAATACATCACTCAATCAAAGTACCACTGGGTACAGGAAAAGGAAACATCACAGCTCTAGTGGGACAGTCTTCTGGGAAAGCCTCATGGCTCTGTCCCTGAGCCACACAGAGAACAACAGGATAGTCTAACTGGGTGGTTCTCTGAAGGAGGAGGGCTAGGAGAGATCACATGCCAGCTGAGGAGTCAATGCATTGCGATAATTTTAAACAAAAGAGTCATCAAAAATCACTAATATTAAAGAGCATTCAGTGCCTCAAACATAAATAGAATCGACTTTCTCATAAACCTCAAATGTTTGGTTTTTTTTTTCTTGAACCTTATAAACAACTGTGCAGAAAAGGGGCACTTTTTTTGGCATGTTGACTCTGCTACAAACGGGCAAAGACACAAGTTCTCCTACACGGTGCTCATTTCCACAAGGAACAATGTGGTTAATAGACACTGTTAATAAAAAGAGAAATACAGAATAAAAACAGCCTACAACTACCCACCAACGCTGTGAGATGGGAGTTGACATGGAGGGAGCTCCTATGAGAGGACACAAAATTCCCACAAACCAGAGTATTATTGTGGGGGCATGGAAGGAGGTCTGGGGCACAAGCGTTCCCAGTCAACCAGAATACTGGGACACAAGCAAGGGATCAGATCTGACTGGATGGTCAATTTGGTACTCAAAGTTCTCTCAGATGATACATTCAATCCTAAGAAGGAAAAGTCTTGTCAAGTGGCAAGGCTTCATCATGATGTAACCTGAAATTTTGACACAGTAGGGAAAAAAGATCAAGGAGTCATTTCACTTTGTGAAATTTTTGAAGGATCACTTTGGGACATACATCTTGTTTAAGCAAACACATATACAAACTTCACAGAAAAAGCTATCTTCCTCTAATGACTGCTAGCCAAGGCAGCAGACTGGTGCTGAGTGATTCTAGACATAATGGCGATTGTCATTTAACCCAGACAGCAAAACCTTGGAGTTTTGGATGGTAAGTATCCCAAGTGCTTTCGGATTTGAAGCCATATGCATTTTACTGAGTCAGCAATGCTGATGTCAATATTCTTTAACTAATGGAAGCTTACAGGAACAGCAAATTATTTACAGAGGCTTCAAGAAATCATTACTGTTTACATGCTTCAAAAAGTAACTCATCCCACTAAGGTCTGAACTGGCTGGAAAAGAGAAATAAATGAAGACAAATGCTTTCCAGGCAGAAGAGTCAAGGCCTCCAATGCTTTCACTGGAGGCCTAACTCATCAAAAATTAACTCTTCTTTCAGTCCAATCTTTACCCTTCAGCTCCTCCTACCTTCCATTTCTCCTGTCTCTATTTGTTCTTCATAATACTTACTTCTATGGATCTGTGCACAGAAGTGCAAAGGGTGCTCTGAAGTGCAAATTAACTGAACACTCAGAATATCTTCCAAAGTATTTTAAAACTACTGCAATGCTAATAAAGCATTCTGAGAAAAGTACTAGTAAGTAGTAGTCCATCCCCTAGTACCATCCCTTCCCACTACTGAAGACTTCAACTCACAGGGATAGAGCATATAAGAGAAGAGTTGCTAAGCCACTCACAGAAACTGTTAATCATTAAGCTGCATTTGGTAGATAAAGTGTAGTGAAGGATACTGCAATGGAAGCAAGCTAATGAAATGGACAGTAAGGTAAACAAGTAGATGCACTGAGTGCAACAATGAAGCATGAAGTGCTGGAGAGGGCAACCTCTCTGAAATGAATTATACCTTCACATCCACGCTCAATCTGCCCACTGCGGTGCAGAGCATCATTAATAAGGTCAGGCAGACGCCCATTCAAGTCCACAGATGCCAGACAGCCCTGAAATCCATCACGTGAGGCCACAAGCTTGGGGAGGTTGCTATACATGCCTTGAGCCAGGCCAGCAATGTAGAGATCACCTAGAGTAGAAGAAGGAGGACATTACACACCTTCTAGAGTCACTTTTCTTGCCACCAAACATGAATACAGCAAAATGAACACATGTTCAGAAAAAGTTGAAAGCAGAGCAACATATTGTGCAAGAAGTCATTTCTGCTTCCTTTACAACAAAAAAGCTAAAACAAACCCCAAAACTAAACAACCAACCAAAACAAAAACAAAATGAACCAAAAAAAACCAAACAAAAAACCCATCACAAAATCCCCTAAATAATTGCAGTTCCCATTGCTACCAAACTAGGAAAAACTGAAAAATGATGATTTCTGAAAAAGCAAAATATGACAAACTACTCAGTAACAAGAAATTTTCAAACAAAAAAGACATAAATGAATTTTGAAGCCAAAATGTGCAAAGTCCAGATTTACTGTTCTATAATGCATGGTTACTCCAAGCTTTCTCTCGTTCACTAGTTCAGCCCTGCAGGAATAAGTGGGGAATCTGTCAATCATGTAGAGTTTACCTTTAAGATCCAGATTTTTGGCACCGTTGATAACCTGAGTGACCACTTTAGTGTCCACTTTTAAGGTGTGTGTGTTACTGTTGTCTCTGGTAATGACAACATTGTGCCACTGGTTGTCATTCAGAGGACGATCACTGTTGCCTTTGATAACATTAGGTCCATTTCCAAGGTCAAACACATAGTGTATGTACCTGTAAATATAGCAAGAGCTGGTTAAAATTCTGGAAGATCTACAGCATTACTGAACCTTACCCTAGCCAGAACTGATAAATTAGCTTTAAAAAGTCATGAAGGGAAATATCTCTGGGTTAGAAAGTTCTAATAAGCCAAAATGTTAGCCACTGCTTTAAAAGAGTATAGTTGTTTCCTTTCCACCAAAGTGTAAGGATTAGTATTTTGAGATGACAACATTTCAAATAATCAGATCATAACCATAAAACACTCCTCTTTTTCACAAAGTTCTCTCAGATCCACAAAAACACTGTGCATACTTTTTTTTTTTTTTTTAATTGGTAATATTGATAAATTTACTGGGGAGTAACACTAGATATGCTTATTTGGGGCATATATTCCCCAGGTTAATTCTGAGTTTTGAATAACTCCCATTAGAAGTTAATTGGGAAACTCACTTGAAATATTGTACTAAAATTCTCATGAGATCCTAGACTTATTCAAACAGCTGAAAAACAATTAGCAAAGCTTTTGGCAAAAATAAAGACCCTAACATAGACTGAAGTCATGGGAGTGTTATCCTGAATTATTTATATAGTTCAAACACAGAAATCCACCTGAGGACAGAAGAGAAGTATTCTACTTAGGAGAAAAAAAAAAAAAAGACAACAAAATTCAACTCTCTACAGACCACCAGGACCTCATGACTGTTGCTTTTTTTATTACTCTATGTCCCACTTACAGAAGTATGTGCGAAGCCAAAAATGAAAACAGATTGAACTGAACAGGACTAGTAAACTGTGGAAAACATGTGTACCATGACTACAGCATAAGAGACCAAAATTTGTTCAACTAATAAAGGATTTTTTTTAATAAGCTATTGGTCTTCTGAAAAGAATATAACAGCTCAAAAGCAAGCTGAGTTCAGTTCTAATCAAGCACTGCCAGCAGAAGTACAAACTCAGCAGCCCATATGCTTTTTCTTTTTCCTTCACTGGAGATGGCAGAGAAACAAGTACTACAGTGGGAAAAAAAAAAAGGTGGGGAGGGAGTGGGGAAGAAGAGGCATACAGAGTCCTCAGCACATCTCCTCCTCTGTGCTAACCTGTGAAGTTGACAGGACAAAACCTTAATCTAACTATGTCCAACTGAATTAAAATACTAATGTTGCACACTGTAAAAATGCCCCTCCCACAAGCCACAGGAGGGAGTCAGTGATAAAACCACGAGTCTTAAGCTTCAGGGTTTTTGTTTAAAAGCTTTGTCTTACAGCTCAGGAAACAGACAAAACATAAGTATCAGGTGAATTTCTCTTCATACGATCATTTTCAGCTCACCTTTAAGTACATTTATCCATAAATAAGCTGGAAAAAATAACAGAAAGCCACTTACCCCTTGACTAGTTCAACTGCGATGAAGTCATTGCCATCACCACTGTTAAAGAGGATGAAACCATCAGCTGAGGTGGTCTTGAACTGAAAGAAGAGGTGCATGGATGTATAAGCCTGCAAGGTGGCCAAGCTCAAGTAGCTGCTCTTAGTCTTGAAGGTGACAGGGTCAGCTATGATGTTGCGGAGGCCGAAGCGCGCCTTCAGCTCGCAGTAGTCGATGTCGCCGTTCTTGCACAGGTCGATGTAGAGCATGCCGTTGAACATGAGGCTCTGCAGGTGGCCGATGAAGCTGGAGGGGATGACGGAGATGTACCGCTTCTCTGTCATGATCCCTGTCTCAATGTTGTGGAACTCCAGGCGGGTGTGATCCCCAACCATTGTGCCTGAAGGACAGAAACAAGGAGGATTATTGGGGGTCAGCAGCAGGTTATAATGGAGCCCTTCACACTGCAGTTTCCAGACTAATAGCTGAACTAAATCCTATCTGATCGCTGTCCATTAGCTTGTGAAAGAAAGGATGTATAGAATCTTGGTGAAGAGGCTTGGTGGAGATGTGTGAGTTGCGAAAACCTGGCAGAAAAGACCGGCCCCTAAAGGGCCATGGGCAACAACCTCTATACTTTTCCCTGTGCTTCACAGATTTTCTTGTCTGTGAAGAAGACCAAGCACCTCCCTTAAAGCCTACGGTGATCTATTTGATGCAGCAGACCGTCTGCCAAACAACACTTCTGAAACAACTTCTCCAAGTGCATTTTCTGAAAACACTTGATACACATATATTAATATAAATAGAGCAGCAAGAGAAGTGAGAAAAGTAACAAAATTGCTGATATTTATTCCTTTGTTCTCTCTTGGTGCCTGATGTTATTCCTCTTCTTTTAAGAGCATGGCAGGAGGGAAACAGATGAAAATGCAACAGGTAAAAAGCTCTCCATATATTTAAATCATCAACCGACCACTTGGGCTATTTGTCAGATCATAACAAGATTTCAATCTCTCAAAACATCCAAGCTATCCAGTATGCCAAATACTACTATCAGACTCCTCTTACAGCACATTTAAATGTTTCACTAAGTGTGCTAGGCACCAGTGCAGACACAGACTCCATGCAGACAGCTGAAATACAACACTATGGTATAGAGACAAGCTGGGCAACATCAGAATGAAAACCCTTTCAGCCAATCTTATTTTAGCTCTCCTTAGTTCTTCATTAAGGTAGTTTTTACTATATGGTCACATGTGCAAATATTTTTTCTACACGGGCCTTGGTTCATTTAGTAAACAGGAACAAATTAAATACTAAGAATTTAATTGTTTTCCTATCACTTACTGTACAGCCACTGTTCAAATTCTGCTACATATAGGCCACTATGTTTTCTCTCATTAAATTTTGCGCAGCTCTGCACTGGGTTTATGCAATGTGGTGTTGGCTGTGGGGTGGCTGCAGGGCAGCCTTAGTGAGGAGAAGCTGGGGCTACCCCATGCCTGATGGGGCCTGTTCCAGACAGCTCCAACCTGCCCAACACAGGGCACAGCTGAGCCCCTTGGCCAAGACAGTGGTGCCTGGGAGGAAACATGTAAAAAAGGACATAATGCTACCCACAAGAAACAAAGGGAAAAATAAAGTAACTCAAACCCCTATGAACACCAAGGACTGAAAAGAGGGAGGGGGCATTCCAGGTGCCAGAGTGGAAATTCCTTGGCATCCACAAAGATCATAGTGGTGCAGACAACCACACTGCAACTCATGAAGGATTCTTGTGCTAGAGCAAGTGGATTTTTCCTGAAGGAATTGCAGCCCCTGGAGAGCCTACACTGGAGCAGGTTTTCCTGAAAGCCTATGGAGACCACCCATGCTGGAGCACTTCATGAAGGACTGCATTCCATGTGTAGGACCCACACTGGAGCAGGACAGAAGTGTGAGGAGGAATGAGCTTCAGAGAGGAGCTGTAATAGGCTGACTGCAGCCACCATTCTCCAACCCCCTTCTCTGCTAGTGGGGGGCAGATGGGAGAGGCAGGAAGGAGCAAATCCAATAAAAGAGGGTGGCAGACACTATTCTACTTTCTTGTCTTTGTTTCTCATCATTCAATTCTAGTTTTAATTGGCAGCAAATTAAATTAATTTTCTCCAAGTCAGGTGTGTTTTGCCCATGATTATGATCACTGCACAGTCCTCTCTTTTAGAAGGTTTTCCAACGAAAACAGGCACATTACCCATTGGTTCCTCTAATAACATTTTAACCTGTTGGTCAAATTTACCAGGTTTAGAAACCAGACGGAACACAGATATTTAGATTCACACTTATTTTGTGAAATTTGACAACTGTATAAAGACCTGAATAAATATTTCCAGTGTGCTATAGACAAATAAAATTTAGCAATAGTATCTGACTTGACTGCATCTGCTGGTCAGCAAGCATATATACATAACTCTCAACCAGTCACTGCAAGAGATATTTGTCAGTCATTGGGATTATACCTTGGAATCATACCAACCACCAGAGCTGAATCCAGAACAAACTCCTCCAATTCCCCTAGGTTATATCAACTTGGCCTTACAAGCTTTCTCATATTCTGTGCTGTCTCCTGAACTCTCCTAGCATTTCTCACCTTAAGAGTTTCCAGGTATTAAAAGACAAAAAAAAAAAATCAACCAACCAACCAGAAAATAGTAGCTCTTTCAAGACCTCCTAATAATTGCCGCTTTTCTCTTTTTTTTTTCTGTTGGGGAAAGAACAAAACCTGAACACACTTTTAAAGACACATGAATGACACATCCTGGCTTGTAGTTTATAGAGAGTCAGATTAAATGAACTAATTTTCTTGCTTACAGACTATGGAAACACTGAAATACTCCTAACTCACCTTCCATGATCATATACAAATTGCAATTTTTCTGTTTATACTTTGTCCAAATGTGATCAAGTTTTACTCAAAGACTGCAAACAAGCACAGTTGTTATTAGAAAAAATAATTTCAGCTATATACTTCAAATAGGAAAAAAAAATATTATATAAACCAATTCACTTTTTTTACTTATTACAAATTTTACCAGTGGATCTAAATGTAAATGCAATTAGACAAAGACCATGGAAAACTTGAGTCCAAGCAGACACAGCTGATCCAACTTAGAAGCAGCTGAAGGCAGTCACAGATTTCTGACTATTTAAAAATTTAAGTGTCAGCGCCAATGCAAATGTTTTTAAATCCTGAACCAGTTCTTTATCAGAAATAATCTTATTTTAGTTTGAAAAAGGGAAGTTTACAGAAATTGAAATAATATATGGGGAAATTTGTTTAGACAACTTTCTCACTTCCACTACTGTGATTCTTAGAGGCTTAGAGTTTCAGTTTCAGTGTTATAAAATTTAAGATTTTTCCAAACCAAAAGTTTATTTTCTTAAAATTAGATCAGTCACTTAAATAAAAAATTTTCTTTCCTTCAAAAAATTAGAACAATAAAATTAAGAGACGTTACTTCTCAAAGGCAAGAAAACCCTCCTTTGTTCTTCTACATTTAAAAAACTACAAGGCATTTGTGGCCTGAGCAGGAGAGAAAAGTCAAGACTGGGAAATCTGGAGTACCCTGGGACAGGGACCCCCAGATATAGGGGGCATTAAAAATGGAGTGAGGGAGTTTGGAGGAGGTGAGCCCAGAATGTTAGAAAATGTGAAAAATGAGAAAACTGTGTCTGGCTTAATAAAAATAGAAATAATGTTAGAAGTAGTACTGTAGGAAGTCAGGAGTAGTTCAGTGAAAAGCTGGAAAGGACATGGCAATACAAGATCAGAATCAGGACAGAGATGTAATTTCCTAGGAAATCATGGAGTGCAATCCAGTATTTTCTGATCTCATTAGCTATCAGCCCCACATGCAGAGTTCACCTCTAGTTCCCCCACTGTGCTCTATAGAGTACTGTACCTACTACAGCAATCAGAAGCTCTTTAGTTGAAGTGGCAGAAGACAGAAAAAATTCCAGCCTCCACTGTGGTATTTGGACGCTGGAAGATGTCATAGAGGGGAATATATCTGCTGTAGTTGTGTCTCATTTACCACTGATGCTCTGAGTTGTGTTCTGAGGTCAGGAGAAATGTGGGACAAAGGTTTTGTGATTAAACAGTAAAATGCTGTCCAGAATTGGATTCTGTCTCTGCCTTAGATGTCCAGCAGGAAACCAAGTCAGACACTTCATTACAAATTTTTCTTAGGGGGTCATTAATTGTCTACATCTAATTCCCCAAGTGGCAGGGTTGAACTAATTTGCAGGATGTAATGTACAGACATGCTGAATCTTTCTGCTATAAATGACTAAAAATACATGGCAAATTGGTACCAAATACATCCAGCTTTAATCTGGTGCCTTGTCCCCAAACCTGTAAAATGGGAAAATATGTCACTTCACGTAACATAGATATGGGAATAAATCCAGTTAAAGCTTAGTTCTGTATAAACATCTTGATGAGTAGCCTAAAAACCACAGACAAAAAAAACCAAAAACAAACAAATAAAAAAAAGCCACAAACAAACAAAAAAACCCCTCAGGTCTAAATTTACAGCAAAATTCAGCTGGTATGCATTGCTCCAAACAAACAATATGAAGATAGAAATCAAATAGGCTTTTTATTCTTACTGAGGGCCCAATTTAGACTTCTGATCTATGCCTAAGACAGCAAGAATCCTGTGGAAAAATCTATGTGACCACACCACTGAAGACTGTTATCATCTGCCCAAGGAAGTGGGATGCAGATCGCACAGAAAATCCTAACTCTGGTTTTTCTGACTTTGCCGTGATGGCATTCTTTTAACGGATATTTTTAGCTGCAATGCATCTTTAATTATGTAATTCATATACATGTACATATGCGTATCCTATTTTAGTACAGGATGGTATCATTATTATTTATAAACTTAGTTTCGTGAAAAAGAGACTTCAAAAACAGATGGCTTGGGGGATCCATTCGGAAATGCAGAGAGTGCCACCTCGTGGTGCTTCCTAAAAAAGCATATCCAGAAAAATTGTTCTCAAATTCAGAGGTAATTGGGATGAAGTGTTTGTTGGCATGTGTCAATAACTCAAAAAAGTTCCCTCGTAAATAAAATTCATTGTTTGTATAAGCTAATTTTGACCAAGCCACCACCAAGGCTACCTTCCAACAAGGAGAGGGAATTATTTTTCTTGCATATGTTTCTTGCTCTCTCTTGCAAAATCGCAGCCTATATAGGACAGTGTATATTTACTTCAGAGAGAAAACGTATTTCAAACCACTTTCCTTTAAGATGACTTCTTGGGCTTATTTCAGGTTTCTGACTCCTGGCTTTCCAAATAACCTAAATTATTACAACATTTAAAATAGTTCACATTCATACAGAAGAAAAAAATGTTTTTCAGAGATAGGATATAGTGTTCTGGCACTATGTGTGGCAGCCATTACTTCTAGTTGCATTCTGAGTAGAAGCTACTCAGAAAAGAGTATTTCAGCTTTTGGCAATCCAGCATGGGCCTCAACTAACAATCATACCCGCATCAGTTTTGCATCCAGGGTTCTTAGTTTTTTATTTTATTATCAGCCTCCAGACTTGTGTTTTTCTCAAAAATCCAGTTTCTAAAGTTATATACAACTATGAGAATTTTAGAACTTCAAAAGAAAAGAAATCTAGGTTTTTGGCTCTTACAGAAAGAGAAACGGACCTGAAAAATATAATCTCTAAAATTCTGCAATTAAAAAATGATCAGTCTGGAGTACTTTGATCATTTCAGTGCAAATCTTTACCTTGGACACACTAACTTGCCTGACTGACTGGCCTTTTCTTTCCTCCCTCCAACTACATTTCTCTGCAAAAAGAAGTATGCTGGATGCTGGAAGATGTCTGGAAATGCAAAAATTAATTAACAAAAAAAAAAAAAAAAAAAAAAAAAAAGGACTGACACACTGTCGAGTCAGGATCCTCCCTAACCTCTAAAACAAAGCTGAGAACAAACTGCTTTGCTTGCATTTTCTTCTGGATGTCTCTGAACCATGAGTGCAAGAACTCGGGAAATAAAAACAAAACAAAACAAAAAAAAAAAAAAGCAAACAAAAAAAAAAGCCCAAACTACAACAAATAAAATAAAAATTTTAAAAATAAAAGAAAAACCAAAAAAGAACAGCAGAGACATAAATCCATGCTCTGTAACACATGTACTGCATGCAGGTTCATCATCAAAGAAAACTTTGTGCAGAGGAATGGTGCACAGAGCCTTGGCCTTAATCCCACAGCATTGGAAACCATCACACATGCAGCTCAGGACTGGAGTGCATTCAGTCTACCTCAGAAAGAGCCTGGACCACGAGAAAGTTCTGCTGAACACCTCTACGTTCTGAAATATGTACAACGTATCGGTCCTCTAAATCCATATGTCAGGTCATAGTTGTAACAGAAGTTTCTGGTGCTGGCTAAGAAGTGTCTGAGACCTGAACGCTCATTTTCAACATGGTAACACTAAATACACAAGTGCTGACAGGAAGGGGTGGGGGGGAAAGATACAAAAGAACAGGGAGAAGGAGCATAATGGCAAAGACTAGGAACAGCGATACAAAGATAGTGATAAAAAAAATACTGATACATCTCACTTACCCTCAGCAACATCATCATCCACCATCAGCTTGAGGCTCTTTCCTCGCCGCACCACCCGGACAGTGTGCCACTCATTGTCATTGAGCTTCTGCCCAGCATAAAGAGTTTCAGGTCCCTTGCCTGGGAAGGGGGATAGGTGCAGCAGTTAAAGCCAGACCCACACTTTAGTACTTTTTCCATGGGAAAAGTCATGAAAATCAACTTGGTGTGATAAAGACCAACAGAGCATACAGGTACATAAGAAACTGTAATCAACCCTCACACCTACACCTTCCCAGCTCAGGAAATCATAAACCCTTCCACTCAGGTGCCTTCCTCCACAGAGCCCTGAAGTCACATGCATTTAAAATGGGTAGAAATCTCTCTGGTGCTGTGGTACTAATTTCAAAACATTACATTGCACAGCACACTACAGTAATAGGAAAACAACTCCATGACTTAAATGTCTCTGAAGTGGAGCCATTACAGTAGCATTTTGCTCTCCTAAAAATCTGGGTTTACAACATCCCCAAGGTACTTGGGATTCTTTTCAAAGTTAAACACACTGGCCTTTCAACACTTCAGTATCAAACACCAGGTTGGTTTCAGTCTCAAAAAAACCCCCCAGAACCAAAAACCCCACCAACCCCCCTCCCAAAAAA
>VWYE01003790.1:156386-227220 GCA_013398995.1 Alaudala cheleensis
CACCCAAATAAAACCCCAAACAATAAAACCCCCCCACAAAACTTCATACCCCACCTTTAAAAGTAATTTTTAAAAAATTATATCTCATAAAGAAAATCATGCACCAACTTCGCTTGCTTTAAGGTTCTTTGGCAAAGCAGCCTAGATTTGAGGTGCTTACTTCACCCCATGAATTAGAGTCAAAAAAGGAGCCATATCTTCCCCAAATGGTTACACCACAGTTGCCCTTGCAAACAATGCTCCTGGGAAAACAGCATTAGTGCTACCCATATTTGTCTAGTTTTGCTGCTCACCCATCACAGTTGACAGGCAATTACTTAAAAAATTAATTGTTCAGATTACAGGACCGGAACACCTCACTCATGTCAAATGGTAAGTGAAATTGAGTAATGGTGTGTGCTAAATTAAAAGCATCTATCCTCATTTCAGTTCAGTACTAAAGTGGTGGGTTTTGATCCAGATATACCAGAAAATGTAGAACAAGGACAGCCAAACTTGTTGCGCACTGGTCTGGACCCACTGCCCAAACTGGCAAAAGAGGAACCCAAAGGAAAAAAACAAAATTAAAAAAAAAAAAAAGAGAGAGAGAGAGACAGACATATTGAACATATTGACCAAGGTGTGATGGGGACAAGGCACTGCTACAGCTCATCGTGCTGCACTGGTAAAACTAATGTCAGATAGTCCACAGCCCGTAGGATGCACAGTGCCTAATGGGCAACATTACTGTGATTGCTTCTCACCAAAGAAGGAATGTGGACAAAGAAGGTGCTGTCTCATTCAGCTAGGATTCAATGTGCAGTAGAGGAATTCTTCAGAAGGAGACCAAAGATAAATAAATATTCTGTTATTCCTTTTAGAAAAATCATGCAGTTCATGCTAATAAGAAAAGGAGAGTAATACCTTTTCAAATAAAGACCACTGCCAGCCGATTTTACCATAAACTAAGATGAAAAAACTTTTTTTCTAGTCACCTGAAAGTTAAGAGTCATTCTTAGATTAAAAGAATGGGGAGTCATATATTGAAGTTACAGGGAATATCTCCTTAGCAGGAGAAACCCATAACTTCTGCTGTCCCTCAACCATGTGTCCAAGTCACATACCACACTCATGTAAATCCAGCTGAACAAGGCAGCTGGATAATGGCCAAAAAGTTTAAGTTCTTTGGCACCAGCAAAACTCTAAGAATCCAAGAAAGTTATGCTAGATTTACATCAGTAAGTACATTTTATCCTAAAGAAGAATTTACAAAATTATATCTCTGGATGGCCAGCAAAATTATTGCCTACATCAAAATACACAGCATCAGTTACTACAGTTCTACACAGCCACTTCCCAGGTAGGAAGATGAAGGAGGTCACCTGGAACTGTGTGTTTATATAATGCCATGTGAAAGCAGGGAAAGGGGGAAGGGGTGGCAAATGCTTTCTAAAAAACCCAATCTTTTCCACATACCCATTAGAGCTCTGGAGGACTCAGCCAAGAGAAATAGTCAGGTGTGCTGGAGTCTGCTCAGCTGACAATGCAATGCTTTCTATGCAATAGCTCTGTGTTCAGCATGGTTTAGTAACTCAGTTGCTGACCTTCTGGTTTCCATTTTTCAACCCTAGCCTGACAAAACAGGGATCAGCTAAAACAGGCTGGGGGTTGGCTTGTCTTGGTGCTCTCTCTTGGTAACACTTTCAAAACAAAACTGTGACACCAACAGAAGTTATATGAATATATTAGAAAATGTAGCTTAACCAATTCACAAATAAAGGAATACAAAGTTGCAGCATTCCCACTTTTTCCAAAAAAATATGGTTGTCTACTAAGAAGTAACTGCTTAATTTGAGCTAAAAATTTGAAAATTAAGCACGGCAGATATGAATTATTTTATTAAAGTCCATGTCTTGATCAGCCAATTATCTATTTGATCAATAGAAGCAAAAAAAATGTTTTAATACTTTTGTTCACTTACCACCCCCCTATTGCAAAAATGGACTTAGGCTTCTCTTAGCTGGGTTACCCAAATAACACTACATACAAAAATTCAATACATGAGCATGGTTAAGAGCATTTAGGTAAGTTTTTCAAACCAAACACATCTGCTCATAAAATAAAGCATTAAACAAATGTCATTTTACTCTATTCAAACTGTTTTATTTTCAAATGCTTTCAATACATTTCTGCAGCAGTGGGCTGACCTGAAAAACAGCAAAATTGTGTCCCCATTTTTCAACTGAGAGTGTGCAAATGAATTGCTGCTCCTTGTGTAAGCTCCCACTGAAATCTAAGTAGTTCCAAGAACAAGGGACTTTCACATCTGGATACCAAAATTCATTTCATTGAGCATAATTCCTACATGTGCCATTACTATACAGACATTTATGTGTGATTAATTTTTAAATACAGACTTGAAGATTCCTAATCCAACAGTTGCTAATGCTGGGGAAAACAGAAAGGAAATGGGCCACGCCTTCCTGCACCATAACACTGTTGCTAAGAACAACTTCATGGCAGGCATTTCTGCGGTCTTTTGTTTCTCAGGTTTATGTTTTTTCCTCCTTTCAAGCTATCTGTACCTACAACATCCTTCAAAAAGGATAACAGACATATGAGAGGAAAAACAGAAGATTAAGTGGACAGAGAAAGAAATCTAGAGATTTGTATCTTCTCTTTGTACAACATTCTTTTATGATAAAAGACAAGAAAAGGCAAGAAAGGAACTCTTGCAGCAATGAACAGCACACCTGGAAACACTTTCTGTTTCTGATACTTTGGGCCACTGGGCATTGAGGTAATTTTGACTATTTATTTAATTTTTATGCATGGAAAAAGGGCATCATAACAGTAAACAGAACAAGAAAGTTTTCCTTGTTGCAATAAATTAATAGTTAATCTGGCAGACCACCACTCCTTTTGGCGTCTCTGATCATCTTGGTCATTCCATCCCCTTTCCTAATTCTGTCTGAGGAACTGTGAATCATATGGAATTAATCCCTACAATTCATTTTCCAACTCAAATGAGGCAGGCTAGTGAATGTTCCTTTTATGCTTTGCAGTGGCAAACACTATTTAATCAGAAGCAAAAATATCTGTCTCTCAGACATCCCCAAATTCTGGACATGTGTTCAGCTGCAGTTGAGGTTTCCTGAGCAAAATATCACTTGATTCAGCCACAGTGACTCCTCCTCATTCTCCCATGAATCCTCTAACATGTACCCAAACTTTTATGCACATTGTTCATTAAAAACAATTAGTATATGCTTTCAAACGTGGAAGAACTCCACCCAATCGGCCCAGAGTGTCCCAAACATTATCTCTGTATCAAAGGTGCCCTGCTACTAATTAATAGCTGGGCTCAAGTAAAGTATATGAAAGTGCCAAGAATACACATGCCAAAGTATAAAGGATCAAAAAGCAGATCATGCCTTCTAAGAATGCCAAGTTGCTTTCTGTGTGCTCCCCAAAAACTCGCTTGTTAAGAGCAAACAACTGGTCAGAGGGATGATAAATAGTTCTGGCAATACCTCCGAAAATGCACTTCTGATTCACCCTCAGTGGCTAACAGCACACAGAAATTTCCTCTGTGAGATAAAGGAGAAAGAGGGTTAATCCCCTCGGCAGTTTCTCACAGGTGGATCAAAAAGTGTGCTTTTACTTTGGTGCAGGCCGCCATCATCTGATCCATTTATAAGATTAAAATTACTTGCATGAAACCAGGCTATCTTTATCATTGCATATTTTATCCAACATTACAGAAGAAGTGGAGCGTGGAAGTCTACAGAAAGCCACAAGAGCTGAACAGAAGGGACGTTGCCATTGATGAGAATGAAGAAGGTGCTTCTCAGTACAACTACAATGATAAATAATTCTACTATGATACTAATGCTTTTCAAAGAAGTAATGATAAGGTTTTCTCTGCTTTCACTTTTTCACTAAAAATCCTTAGCTACCATCTCAGATTTTTTCAGTGGAAAAATGCATTTTTGTGTCTCTTTTATACAGGGCAACATCCTGGCAGAAGGCCATTAGCATCCCAATGCAAGGAGTGGCTGGGATGGGGAAGTTTCTTTACCTCTCCTCCTTTTTTTTCATTTGTGATGGATGAGGGACATTGGTTGTTTTTATTTACACCTTTACATAATGACCAGAGAAGTTGTGGTCCGCTGTGTACAATGCGCAGACAGAGATTTGTGAAACATGACAATGACTCACAAGGCCTCAAAAAAGGAAGAAACGGGTGTCAGGACAAAGACGCTGGCAATTTTTCACACACCTTTGTTGCCTCCTGATATTTAGTAAGTTCCTATAAAGCACAGGTCAAATACCAAAACACAAGAATGGCTCAAAAGCAGAGCTGGCAGCTGCTCTGAAAATCAGTAACTTTCAGTCTTGGTTATTTATAAACCACTGGTGTAAATTTTGTTGTTTATTTCATGTAGCACTAGTATGGACAAAATGTTTTAGGATGGTCTTTTCCTTGGCCAGGATTTGCTGTTCAACACCAGGAGCATTGTTAATTGCTAAGAAACAAATGGCAATCTCAAAGTCCATATGTTGCAGACATTTATGTAGAAATCCCAATCCAATCAACCTATATTCTCATACACACACACTTGTTTTGCTCATATACAGGCTTTAGAATTCCTCTTTTCAGAAAATGTTGGCCACCAACAAGGAATAAGCAATTGCACTCCCCTACAGATACTCAGTATCTTCACTAGGGACCTTACCTGCAGCAGTCTTTCCATCTCCTCAAGGAATGGGATCATGTCCTTGTACTACCCCACAAGTTAAACAAAACATAGCATGCACTTAACAACTTCTCTGTGAGGCATGCTAAAAACTTTTATGTTTACAGCTTTATGCAGTGGCTTTACCAGAAAAAGTCAATAAAGTTGAGATGATTTACATCAGCCTACTCAGAAGTAAAGTTTAATTATTTAGATCCATTCAGCAGCAATAAGTGCACACACGAAGTCCTTTAAACACCCACAGAGTCAATTAGCTTCACAAGTGCAAGTAAGAATTCCCTGAAACACCCAGACTAATAAAGTGCATGGAATTAGCTCAGCAACTAACTGAAAAGGAGCAAGACCACCCTACCAGTTCTCTCAAACATACCCAATCTCCATATAAAAATGACAAAAAGTAAGTTAAGCTAGGTTTAATTGTTTTGTATACAATCTATTTTAATTATAAAAAAAGGAAAAAAAAAAAAAAAACAAAAAACCCCAAACCCAGCAAAACACAACAAGTTCCTTGCTTTAGCCATAAATACATGTGTCACCATACTGAATAACTGTTACTTTCACTGCAGACACCCAGGCCAATAGCTGAAATAAGGTTCAGCACAGATTCAGGCAGCATTCAACACAGTCACAGCTTATTCATAAGGTTCTGAAACAAAACCTAGTGCAGAAATTAAGTTGTAGATCTTTCAGGTGACATGAATATAACCTGTGATTAAGAACACGATTTGATTGCATATATCATACAGGTCATACATAGGACAAACTGTATTTATGTGGAGGTTTTTCCATTAAAGGTAGCGGGTTGTGCTCCTTGTTTATTTCAGATTCACTGCTGCTGAATTTTAATGCCTTAGACACTACATAACTATTGTGCATCTAGAGCAGAATAATTTTTAACAGGAAAAGTTCATGTCAATAGAAATTCAATCCCCTCAAAATAGGAAATTACAATTTTAATGAAAGGATATTTCAGTTCATCTAAAAATAATTTTATTCTGATTTAGAAAATATCCAAAATCTTTCAACTTCAAGTTAAATGAAAGAAATCCACTGTTTAAAAATAAAATTAAGCATTTCCTATCATTTACTCAAGATATTATTAATTTTTCATGGTAATAGATGGTTTCCCATTTTTATTGAATGAGCTTTTTCCACTTTTAAGGAAAGGGATTTTATATTCACAAATATAAAATTCCTGTGATGCTGTGAGGAGGTCAAAAAGACACGGAAGTAGGTAAAATAACCTCATGTATTCATGCTTTTTAAATTAAGACTTACAAGAGTTTAATTAAATTAACTTCAAAGTGATTTCAGTCACACTGACTCTATGTTTGTTTTCAGATAAGGCTGTCATATGAACCACTTCACATCTGCCAAAAGCCTTAAACTGCTGCTCCTAACAGATCAGGGCAATAAGCTTCAGTGTAGGTTTAAAGAACTCCGAAGCCACTATGTTGCAACTCATCTACAACTCGCCTAAGGAATTACTTATACACACTAGATTTTCACAGAGCAAAGCTCAAGACTACTCCTGGTGTAAGTTAAACAGCCAGGCAATCACAGGAACAGTGTCTACTGCAGGGAGCACCACTAGAGCGAAACCACATTCACTGAGCTGCTGCTTAGACAGTCTTAAGATGAATCCACTCCAGCAATTAATAAAATAACTCTAGGGCTTCAACCCAGCTTCACCTCCATGATAGGAACTACCCATTGATTTCTAGTTTATTTGTTTAACGGGTATAATTTGTCACCCAAGAAATGAGTATATGCAGAAATTACAAATATGAAGAACCTCGTGAAGTTTTACCATAAGAGAGAATTTTAGTACATCACAGCAGTAATAAAGAGGAAAAGAGATTCTATTTAAAGGGAACTTTACATTTTATTACCTTTTCAGTGATGCAGTAAAATCAAAGCTAGATGCAGGAGTGACAAAGTTAGAGATTTAATTCTTCTTTTTTATTCCTGTGTAGATAAAATAATAGAGATACCAAAACCCAAACAGCTTCACACTAATCTCACTGATGTACCTTTACTTAGCACAGATAGTGGTCTTATTGTTGGTAGCATAGTCTAACATTTCTCTTCCTGTTTTAGTTTCAAATCTCTCCATAAACACTACAAAACAAGTGGATTAATCAGGATGATAGTGAGAAGATGCTGGCAGTGAGGCTGAGATAAAAGGAGCGAATCATATGTATTATACAGATACACAAAGAGCAGCAAGGAAATAATTTGACTGCTATCTGCCTGGATGAGATTCAAACCACTTAGAGGGAAAAAATTATGAACCAATGAGTCTTGAAACCAAAAATCGACCCCTCTTCCCTCACACCTCTTCTCAAAGATCTTTGCTTTTGCTAAGTTACTCAGTAGCATAGGCTGGAAAAGCTCCTATCATCCCATTTAGTGACTGCACTCGTGCTCTATTTGCCTCTATTACTTCATTTGAAAGGATTATTTGAATTTTGGAATGATATGATTCTTAACAAAGAGGGGGATTTTAGTGCCTTTTAAAAGTATTACAGTAGTAATTTCTTGTCTGAATCTGCAAAGTGAGGAGATCAGAGAGATGGATAAATCATACAGTACATGGCAACACAGCACCTTATGGTAACTATGCATGTGTTTTTTTAGAAAAGGATCTGAGACCACTTTCTAACAACAGGCTGGCATCTTTGTCCCCCTCTTTCAGAACAGAAACTAATCCCAAAGAAAGGGTCTCCTTTTCCCAAAGGCACATTTGGCAGTTGAACAGGCAGCTGAGTCAGAAAAAAAAAAAAGCTCCTTGAAGCTCCAGTCCTAAATATTGCATTAAAGGTTTTGTTTGTTTGGGTTTGTTAATGCTCTTTAGGACACACAGCACAGTCCTCACCGACAGCAGAGCATTAAAACAGAAGACAGTCCTGATATTTCTTTATCCAGATAAGAAGGCCAAAGAACAACATCATCACGTGTTCAAAGAACCTAAATATTTCTCTCAATTAAAATACCTTTCCCTGTGGTACCTGGGTGCCTGAGGTGTTACAAATGCGCGCAGAGTTACACCTTCATTGTTGCTAGGAGCATGACATGAGCTAGCTCCAGCCTCCCTCTAAGAGCATGACAGCACCACAGAAATTATGGCAAACTGATTACAAAGCCAGCAGGATTCCAGCCTTCTGCAGGGGGTACAAAACACTGCATATGCCCTTTAAGTTTAGCTCTCTTTTTACTACTTTCATTCTGAGGGTGCCACTCTTTTTTATGATCTTTGCAGTTCTTTAACTTGCATATTAACCAGTAGGTACAAGTCTACTGGGAACCCTGGGTGTGTTGGTAGGAGGGATATCAGAATGCATAGAAATCATATTATTAACAAGTACAAACAGCAACCAAAATTTACAAGTGGAGAACCTTTGTTTTCAGATATTACAGGCAAGCTATGCATGCATAACTGGTAATGCACATTGGTTCTCTCTGCCTGAAGTGAGAAACTACTGAGAGAAGCATGGTAAGTGGAACTTGGACCTAACATGGCAGAGTCTTTTTATTTCACTTAAGGAGCTTCTGAAAAAGGATCAAATATTCTGGAAAGCTGAGGGATCAGTAGTGCAGGCTGGAGTGTTTAATGCTAAAGGCATTTAAAAGCTTACCCACCTCAAAGAGTGTCTTTCACAGGAACAGAACAGAGCCCTCAGCTGCTGTTACTTTTTGAAGAGTCATTGACTATTCTTCCACTTCTTAAAATAGGAATGTTTAGGACAAGATAGAGACCTTATAGCAACATAAATGGCACTATTGTGACTGAAATTCTTCCTGATATTTAATAGCTAGAGCATTGGTATATATCTCACCTATTTAAGATAAACCACATTTCCAGGTTACATAGCAGAAAACAAGTCAATCCAATAAAAACACTTCATGGGGAAGTTCTACTGAATCTACTATACAAGGAGTAGAGATATAGAAGACTATCTACAAATGCCCTCTTATCCTTTCTCTTCTTGAGCTGCAAGTTAAATATTCCCTTTCGGTTGCCATCCTCTAAGCTTTTCATTTTCATCTTAGCATTTGCAGAATTCCTTATTTATCCAGGACATTACAATGTTAATGCAACCTCAAAATAAAATTTTAGGAGGCAGAATGTGGACAGAGTTGTGTTGCCAGCAAAAGCTTGGACCCTCTTATCTAGCTGCAAAATAATTTGCTTAATGACACTTAACCCCTCTGTTTCCAAAAACCTTTCAGCAGTAGTCACAAGCATACTCCCAAAAGAACTGGGACCCTGCTGGTGGTAACCCACCTCAGGGATAGCAATAAGATCAGTATCCACTGATGAAAATCTTCCTCAGGTGTTTTACAGACACCACCAATCTCCAGTCTCCTGATAGCACAGGCTGCTTGCTTTCTACCTAAACTGAGAAACCCAGGTGAGAAAGACAAGTGGTATGTTGACCTACAGGCAAAAGACTCCTCATTTAATTTAAGGAGCTATCAAGGAAGGATCACAGGTTTCTGGAAAGCTGAGGGATCAGAGGTGCAGACTGAAGGATAGCTGAGGATTTACAGATAAAGATGACATCTGAAGAAATATCGAGAACTCCTTTGAAATTCAGATTTTAAAAGTCACAAGCTTTCATGTCAGCTAAGGAGCATGTAAAGGAAAAAAATGCCCTGGGAGAAGGAGAGGGAATTATAAAGTTAAGCACATAGCTTTAAACATATCCATATCTCTCTGTCCTCAGTGCTCCCAATAACAGTGTAAGATCCAAACTGATGCCATCCCTCTTCTCAAGAGGATGCCATACCTCTTGAGTCACTCCATTTCATATGTATACCTTCACAAACATCCTTTAGGCTTCATACAACATTCTACATGTAACTGTAATATTGTTAAAATTAGATAGGAGTACACCAAGTAATTAATTGTAAGGAGTCATCCTAAAACAGCAACATACCAGGAGAAAGAGAAAAAAGAAACAAAGCAGACCTCTTGCAACAGGAAAGAGACTTACTTCTGGAAAGGTACCACCTGCATTTGGGGATTTTCTGTTGGTTTCTAGCACAGAGAAAAGCTAACGATTAATTTAAATAGGCCGGAGCTCTGACAGCAACATCAGTGTACATGCCATGAGCTGAACACAAGGAAGGAAAGTAATGACTTTCTAGCTCCTGGGCTCAGCTGATGCCTGTGCATCTTCAACAGCCATCTTGTTTACCATCAATGTTTATCAGTCCTTGTGCATTGTATTTAAAATAGTAGTAAAATTTTAAAGAAATAAAAAAACCCAAAACTAGTTGTATTGGGATTATATATTAGTTCAAGCTCTTTCAAAGACAATTTAAGGAATAAGGTTGCTTGACTATCAAGTAATAGTATATATGTTGACTTCTGTCTTAGTTGCAGAAACTGTAGAATTGATTAATGACATAAGATAGTCACAAACATCTTTCTGTAACATCTAACTCTTTCCATTTCCTATGGAAAGCTTAGCGATGAGCTTATTTTGTTTCCCACTGCAAGTTTGAAAAGACATCCTTTTCCTCCAAGAAAAGGTTAATTTGTGTGTTGCCTTTTCAAAGACTCCAAAAAAAAAAAAACACACCCACCAAACCTTAACACAATCCTTTTTTCCCTCTCCAGTTGCCTGTTAGAAAAGGAGATAGTGATTGTTACAGGGATGGGTAGATTTTACACACCTCTATATACTACTATATATATACTAGATATTACTCCCCACAATGTCTATTTCTAGCTGGTGGACAGATGGTGCTCCAGCACTCAAACTCATATTTCTCTATTGTTCACAGGAGAGCTTTGAGAAGGAATCCATGCATGTTTAGAAAGCATTCAGATTCTATGCTGAACAAATGCTGCAAAACTACTAAGCATTTACACAGTCCATACCATCAGCAAACATAATTTTAATACTATCACAGCTGCAGAACATTTACAGAGTCTCTTTAAAATGTCGATCTTCAGATTCTACCATCAGTGCAAGATAAAAAACCACAGTAAACAGAAGAGACCATCAAGTCCCATGGGTCAACCAGCTGAGGAAATTTGATTCCCAGGACAGCACCAGACTGCTAACACAGGCCATGATAAAAATGAACGGCACAACTATAAAGCACAAAAGTTTCAAGCTTCCTACAATTTCAAGGGGGAAAAGCCTTTCTCTCAAAAACAGTTTTGGCTGGAGGGAGGTGTTGGGTTCTGTGCTTTTTTTTTAAATGCAAAAGGACAAGCATTTCAGGATGATGTATTAAGAATCACTACAGAATCAGTCAGGAAAAACAAATGTCATCATTTAGCTCATCACACCCCCGAAGAACGTTAGTGATGAGGCTAAGTAAGGGTTTGATGGAATATTCAAAGCAATAGCCAAGCCTGGAAATGAGGATTAGACCTCAGAAGACTCCTGTTTCTAAATCTTTAAAGGACTGGTTTTTCAGAAATCAGGTTTTCATTGAAATATATACTTTTATCTGCAAGTGTCATATTAGTCTGATCTTACTAAGATCTTCTAAAATAATGCACTGGGTAACACTCTGTAGGACCAGAGGTCAAGTTTGGGGTTGTTTTTTGTCTTTTGGTTTGTTTGTTCTGCTTTTTTTAATTTGTCTAGCCTGTATTGCTAATGGATGCTTTAGATTACTGGTTGTAAACTACTACCTCTGACTGGTTTGTCAGCTTTTATCAAGTGTAACATTTCCAACCTGCAGTCTGGGAAGGAGTTGGATGGCTTGCTGGAAACCTGAATTCCACAAGTGACAAGCAATTATCCCCAGTCACCGGCCAGAGTTTATCACTATCAGGGGTTAAGCAACTCCATTTCTGGGCTGAACCCTCATTAGCTAGGAAGAGGCCTCAGGGTTCCCCACTTGCTTCATCTTTTATTTACTTTTTTTTTTAAGGAATAGATGGAAACTAGTTCTGACCCTTTTTTATAGCAAAGATTAATTAATGGTACTTCCAACTGACAACAGTTCAGTTTTAACAAATGCATGTGCCCAAATTCAATGGCAGCTTGATTTTCAGAGGTGCTGAAAGGAGGCTATAAAGCACATCAGTCTGGAAAATCAGTTTAACTGGTACATAAATTCAAAGTCTCAATAAATGGCAGAGCAATTTTATAGGAAGGAATGTATTCATAGATGCATCATCTCTCATTCACTCCCAAGTGCAGTTTTTAAAATTGCTAAACATTTGTTTAATGCAAAGCATGCTTGATCGCAAATTGGTGGCTGAAGTTGTGCCTATAGACCAAGACATTTGTACAAATCGTGTCAAGTCTGGGTCACATTCATTATCTCTTAATGTCACTGTCACAATTTCAAGCAGGTACAGAGTAAAAAAAGTGTCAAGTATTACTGAGGTGATTAAGGGGCTCCTAATTTCTCATTCAACATCCCTTGCATCACAAAGCAAAACAGCTTCTAGTTTTATACCAATGCTGACTTTTAATGAGGTGTCAAATACAGACACATGGTTTCATGCAAAGAACAATTCAAATATTATTTCTATCAGAACACCAATCTAGGACAACCATCTGGATCAGAAATTTTACTCTTTTATATTTATAGTCAAATATAAGCAATAGCCACATAGTCAGAAATGATGCAAAGAACATCTGCTCTCTCACCAACACAAACAAATATCCCTTCAGCATTTAAATAAATGCAGTATGAAAATGCACCTTTTCTGTGACTTTTCTCTTTCATAAGCCACATCTGATTATCTGCTGAAGAATGCTCACTGCTAGAACAGAAATACCATGCATGTTGGATTATGACATTAAGGTGAATATTTATACTATATGCAAACACATGTTTGCAAAACAAGACCACAAAGGTGCTGCCACAGCACAGATAACATTTGACATCCAGGAAGTAAAACGAACAGGAAGCATTTCTGGTTCACTGAACAAATTGGTAACACCAAAAGAGAAGAGAAAATCATTTCATGCCAATCAGAAAATGTCCTTGGTTTCTGGATCAAAAATTACCCTGTGAAAGCAACCCAAAAAAAGTTCTCCATGGAGCTGGTTTTTTTTAATTCCAAGCCAAACAGAGCTGAAGTACTCACACTATGCCTTCTTTGCTGTGGTATTCAATGGCTAGATCAGGCCTCCAAAGCTTCTGACATATATAAATTCCTGGGATGAGAAGGGCTGTACTCAAACATACTGAGGGAGCCAGCTGTCGTCCATGAAAGAGCACCTTCAATCACCTTTGAAAGGATGCAGTCACAGAAGGAGGTCTCAAAGCAACAAAAAATATTCTTAAGAGCTGGCCTTGTTTTATGCAGGGAGTTGGACCACAGACCTCCAGGGACCACTTTCCAACCTAAGTTTTTCTGTGAAAATATTTTATTTCACTGGCAACCAGACATTTTTGGTTTCACTGACTGGGAAAATAAATAATTTTAGAATAAGTTAAACATTGAGATGTTGTTAAAAATGAAAAGTCAAAATATTTTTATATTAAATGTCATAATATTTTTACGTTTTCTGTTTATGTTTTCATAAATACTTGCCAAGTTCAAACTAAATTGACAAATAGATGCAGTCAACATAAATCTGCACATTTCAGCTAATAAACTGTTCAAATGAAAACACTTAATCTAGTTGTACTTGGCAGCTGCTTTCAGCAATACTACTCCAGGAAATAAACATAGCATTTGTGATAAAAACCTCTATTCAGAAAAGGCTGCATATAAAATTAATAACCTCAGGCAAGCCTATAGACTAATGTCCCTATTTACCAATATTTATTAATCTGAAGTACTGACCAACATAGACAAAACTATTCTTAGCATCAGACGTGAAAACAACTGACCACAGGTTTGTATCTATAAACTCAGGTCTGTGAACTCAAGCTGACCAGCAGCTCTGCTGTACCATGAGCAGTGACATTCTGAACACACTAATGGCAGCTGCCTTTTCCATCAGAGTTATTTTTTGGACAGCACTCCTAAAATGGTACAGATGCCTCGAGTATAATCCCTTAAAGAGTGATCCCTAAGGAAATGGGTAGATTTTGCATATAATTATCAGTTGGGAGAGTTTGCCCTTATCAAATTGATTTTGATCCTTTTTATCTTCATAGTGAGAGATCTGCCCAAAATGCTTCCTACACCCCTCATCTGTGTTCATGGCAGAGGTGGCTCCTACAGCCCCATCACTGACACCACAGCAAAGTAACACGCAGGAAATTGAGTCTGCCCTTAACAGGCAACCATTCTAAATCAACCCCATTCTCTCTGGGTGCCTCTCATCACAGCAGTGATTCAGTTCAAGCCCTTTTCAGTCACAGTTATTAGACATGAACAGAGCAATCCCCAGGGCCTCTCAGCAGGAGGAAGCCTGGACACCTCCACTTTTCCACACATTGCCACAGAGAGGGAAATGGGCTGTATCTCCAGTGCACCTGATCTGACAGCTTTCCTCTGAAAAAGAAAAAAAAAAAACAGCATGCAGACACATTTCTTCTGCAGCCTTCTCACCCTGAACAAACACTGGAATGAGTTTTAAAGTCAGACTACAAGACTGTGCAGAGAAACACCTGAATCTCTTACCAAGGTTTTGTTTGTGGCAGTTTTCGATTTTCTTCCTGACCTTGTGAACTCCTTTATGAACATAACATGATTTATGCAAATAACCACATAGCTAGCATAGGAGGCATTTATTTTGTTATGCCCAGAATTTACATGCATTCAAGAAAAGATAATTTTTTTCTGGCTGGCTGTAAAATTGCCACTAATATTACACAAACACTCCTCTGGCTTTAGGCCAGAGCCACTGCTATGCATGCATCATACATTCAGTTAACATCCAGTTTCAGGAGAGCAAGATCTACAGCTAAACTAATTCTCTGAATAGGACCAGCACCACCTTTTGTCACTGGCCTTTGTAGTGAAATTGTACCATGAGCCTGTCAGTGTGGCTTTCATTAATACAAAGGTTTCTGTTTGCCACCACTCTGAAGCAAAGGAAGCATGTGCACGGGTGTGGGAAGGCATGATGGGGAGATGCAAAGCAAAAAAAAAAATTATTTTCCCAATGTGCTGATCCTGAAAATTTCTCTTCTATCCCCTCCTTCTCTAGTCTTCTGTCTGTATGGGCAACACACTGGGTGTCCAACAGGACCACAACAGACCAGAGAAGTCCTGCCTTGCAGTCTCTCTCATTCAGAAATGACAGAGACCAGCCTGAAGCAGTCAAACACATCAGCAAATGATTACAGATTGGCAAGGCTCAGAGAGGTTTTAATTCTATTATGAACTTTTAAAATATTAGAAATATTTGGGAACAGTATTAGCATTTAGAACAACTTAGATATCTGTGAAACTTATCCATAGATAGTCTTACAGTGGAAAAACGGGTCAAAAATTTTTTGCAAAGAAATGCAGACAGTAACTAGGACAAAAGAATCCCTTAAAATATATGGATAAGAATCTTTGCTTTCACTAGCAATTTCATGCAGAATGACAATGAGCCAATCCTATACAGAATACAAATCAGCTCTATGTTAGCCACTTGAACAGCTTAAACTGCTTTCTAACTATCACCTAAGTACACCAATGCTAAGAAATTGGTCACCACCAATTAAATTCCATGTTAACAACTATCAGAATCTTTCAATTACCTTGTAATTTCAAATTATTCTAGCATTTTCTTTCCACTTTCTCCACTCACCTATGCTGTCAAAACAATTAAATGTATCAAATAATAAGAGGGAAAAAGATGGATTTCTGAAGGCCTAGGGAAAAACCTCAACATTTCAAATAGACTGCATGAGCCCTTGGGAATATTCAAAATGTATTCAAACTTGCAAAACTGAACAAACACCCAGAGTTATTTCCAGCTGACACCTTACACTATCCTGTCACAACAGATATAACAGATACAGGAAGAAATTACCTCAAAGAGCTTTACACTTAAATAGCCACAGACTAAATCAGAGGCATTTCTCTTTTTCTTACAAAAGCATTACAGAACTGAGAGGTAGAAGAGTCTGAAGTCGTCACACTCATATTTCTCTAGATATAACAGATTAACAGTTTCTTTCCTACATTACAGCAATATTTAGAGACATCTTGCAAAATAATACATCTCTCTGTAATGGGTGTTCATCAATAGTAAATGGCTGTTTATCTATCTAAACACCAGTAGCTTATTTCTCAAGTGCCATCAGTATTATTTTTTCCACAGATAATGGCTGCTAACCTCAAGGTATGTTTAGGCAACCTTATAACTATCACAGCAAAGAAGTAGCTCATAAACACGTTGGGAGGTGCAATCACATTCTTCAGAATTGAATGGTCTGAATGATCTCTTGACTTCTCCTCCAATCCCTGACAGTCGCTGGGGAAAACAAGGAGAAATCTGGTTCAAAAATGATTTATCTCATTGACTCTGGGTCACTTTCCTTTCTATGTACCTGACTCTTTCTCTGCAAGATTCCTGAGGAATCACAAGTTTCACCCTGCTATGAAAGCCTGGCTGGGAAAGCGACTACTTGCAATGGTGTGAACATAAGCTCAGTGTACACATGAAACTCTGGGGAGGCCATGTAGATCTGCAAGAGTCTACTCTCAGCTTATGTATTGCTGGAACTAAATCAATCCCATCTATAGTATCTTTGTGATCCAGGAGTACCATTCTTGCCAATAATGAGTTAATTAGCTAGCAAACACAAAGTTAAAATGAAAGTAATTCCTAGGACAGCCTACTCTACAAGCAACACAAGTGAGCTGGTGGTAAATAGCACTCAAGACATCTGATGTTCCCTAAATTCCTGTGCTTCTTTTTAAGCCTTCTTCAGACACTTACTGGAATTGTTGTCAGTTAGCCAGTCAGCCTTACATTCGCCCCCATAGATAATGGCAGATCTTCTTGACTAAAGTAGTGTCTGCTCAGCAGTGAACACAGCCCAAACATCTTGTATTCCTAAGCACTTCAAAAATTCATAAGGAAAGAAAAAAGCACAATATAAACTTGTATTAGAACTACCTGATCAACTAGTAAATTATCTGGAAAATGAAAATATTCTCCTACCCCACCCAATGCCTTTCTTCTTCACCCAGAGAAAGTCTGCGTTCAGAGTAAGTTATGAAAGATAAATCTGCTAGACAAAACAACTCAGAAATTCGTGATATGACAAGGAGAAAAAAATAAAACCCCAATTGCCAGAAGATTCTGTGTCCACAGATCCCTTACATTCAAGCCCAGAAACAGAATCTCAGACACCTGCACTGTCATCAACAGCCACAATGTCCTAAAGGAAGAGATCCAGTCTTATAGAGCTGGATCTAACAATTATAGGACTTTGAGGATTACACTTTGGCATATATTTTGAAAGTAAAGGGAGATAAGTACCATTATGAAATTCAGAGGCAGTTCTGCAACCTGGAGGAGCTGCTGGTATGAGTTACAGCCAAAATGACCCAGAGCAAATAGAAAGGCTTCAACCTTTTGACTAAATATAGGTGATTTATGTGCACTGTGTGGGCAGTCAGGAGGAACCAAGAAGCTACAAGTTGAAGAAAAAGTTTGTAACAGCTAAATTTATCTATTAAGAAGGTGGCTTTTCTTCAAGCATCCTCCCCAGCTTGTTAGGATTCAACCAAATCTCCTTTGCTTAGCACCTGATTTTGTCAGGACACAGGAATGAAAGATGCTTCTACCTACTACACCAACACAAATCGAAGATTTGGGTAAAACCTGGAGAGCTCTGTCAAG
Source organism: Alaudala cheleensis (assembly GCA_013398995.1). Lineage (NCBI taxonomy): Eukaryota > Metazoa > Chordata > Aves > Passeriformes > Alaudidae > Alaudala > Alaudala cheleensis. Next base: position 173,857 of record VWYE01003790.1, read on the forward strand.
ACTTGTATTCTAAACTGATGTAATTGTGATGCTTTGCATAACAATTTAGACATTCATTTAATCATAGCAAATAAATCTGCTAAGACTGACACATATGATCAGACATTATCATACACAGTTCATGTTAACTAAATACACTTACCAGTGTATTTAGGGATTTCACAAAATCAGGATTTCATAAAAATACTTACAATTTGGACAAGTCGTTATTCCATGAGTGACTACACATAGAAAAAGACTTCCAAAAAGAAAATGACTGAAACTGTCTACTTTGACCAAAACTCACAATTCACTTTCAACATTTATAATAAACATAGCAAAAATAGTAAAAAATGTAATTTTTTTACTCATTTAAGGTTTGAACAAGCATGTCAATAAGTTCCTGATTTAAAAATGCCTGAAACACCTTTACTGAGAAAGATAACCAAAGACCCTTTAATTATATTTTTGTACTGGTTTTGGGGTTTTTTTGTTTGTTTGTTTCTGGCATTTTTCTTCTGATGTCTTCACTTTTATTTAATACCTTTTCACACTTTTGATACATCACACTTTTTGTCCTAACAATGTTGCATAACTTTAGAAAAGCAAAGTTTGCCTCTGGTATTTTTAATTTCAACAAACATAAGAGCAGTATTGTGTGTTATTACCAAAGACTTTCTCACAGAACAGCCAAAGCACAGAATTTCCAATTGGTTCTAGAACTGTGACTGTCAACCCTGTTTCAAGTTATGCTCTTTGACAACTCCCAGCATCCTTTCATCATTTTTATGTGATGGTTACATCCAGTCCTCTCAATTTAATCTCTTACATTACCATTATGTTCTACTTTGATTAGATTTTTCTCTAATAGTAATAGCAAGGTTATTACTATTACATAACTGTTGTATAAATGTAATGAGTTCCTTATGAGAAAACAAAATTGTATAATTTTATTAGAGCTGCAAGGCATATTCTCTCAGCTGCTTATCCCAATTCCACAGGTAATCATCTGAATGCTGTGGAGGGTTCTGCTTGCAAGGCTCTGCCACTTCTCACAAAGCTGCCTGCGTGTAGCACTTGATCTCACACCATAGCATCTGACAGTAATGTTGTCAAGAGAGAACTTTGGTATCTGTCTAAGGTGTTGAATAGTCTTTTGATGACATATGGGTGGAAATCACAAGCTGGTGAGTTTTTTAGTGATACTCAAAACTTTATAGGATTAGGCTCCGCAGGCTGACCTAATTAAACCTACTCCACATAAAATCCCAGATGAATGGCTCAGGATATGCCTTTCAAGTTAAATTATTAAAAATTCTCTTATCTCCCAGAATTGTAGAGAGTGGTTTTCCTGGGGAAGAAGAAAACCCTGGGCCAAAGCCCTGGGAAAGCCCATTTTAAGTGCAACAAGCAAGAGGCTTATGCACATATTCAAGTATGCAAATGTTGCTAGAAAGTTCTTAGTTCTTTGTGTTACCATAGGTTAATTTTGGTGCAAAAATTTTAATATTCCTAACTGTTCTTCCCTATCAGACCCTTCCCTCAGACCCCACCTTAACTCCCCTCCCACACTGGAATGTATAAATAACCCTGTCTGACCCTTGCCTGGTGCTTTTTGGCCCTGAGGCTTTTTGCCCCTTGTTACTGCCTTTTTCCAGTTTGCTCCAAATAGAGTGCCCACTTTGCTGCTTATTATTTTTTGCATTATTGAAGTTCAGTTTCTGGACAATTGGATCAAGGCTGCCTCTCTCTCATCAAGTCACCATTTTGGGCTGAGTCCTGCAGAAATTCCTAAGGGTTTGATCTGGGCTCAGACTCACAGGAGTTCCACGGAATCATAGAATGGTTTGGCTGGAAGGAGCCTTAAAAATTATCTAGGTCCAACCTCCCTGGCATGGGCAGGGACACTTTCCACAAGATCAGGTTTGCTCAGAGCTCCACCCAACCTGGCCTTGAACACTTCCAGGGATGAGGCATCCACAGCTTTCCTGAGCAACATATTCCAGTGTCTCACCACCTTCACAGTAAAGAATTTCTTCCTAATAGCCAATCTAAATCTACTGTCTTTCAGCTTTAAGCCATTCTCCCTTGTCCTATCAGTATGTGCCTTGTAAAAAGCCCCTCCCCATCCCCAGGCTCCTTCAGGCACTGGAAGGCTGCAATTTGGTCATCCCTAAGCCTTCTCTTCTCTAGAATGAACAGACCCAATTCTCTCAGCCTTTTCTCTCAAGAGAGGTGTTCCAGTCTCCCCTAACCATCTTCATGGCCTTCCTCTGGACTTGCTCCCAACATGTGCATGTCCTTCCTGTGCTGGGAGTCTAAGAGTGGGCCACAGAACTCTAGTAAAACTGATGTCTCAACAGAGCAGAACAGAGTGGCCCTGCTGGCCACGCTGCTTTGGATGCAGTCTAGTTTGGCTTTCTGGGCTGTAAGCACACATTGCTGGGTCATATCCAGCCTCTCACTCACCAGCATCTCCAAGTTCTCAATCTCCAGCTCAATCTCATCCTCAAACTGTGTTGATACTGGAGTTTGCCCTAACCCACCATGCGCTTGGAAGAACTGCTTGGCCTGGCTAGCACACAAGTCTCAGTAACCCAAGACCTGTACAGTCAAATGTTTTTTTAAAAAGCACACAAAATCTGGAGGACTATTGAGAAGCTGGAAATCAAGAGAGACCCAATAAGTTAGCAGATGGGCAGATAAAAGATGAGATGATACATTGAAATAGAAAGGGCTGTAGAATGACATATTAAACTAGAACAAAGGAGAACATGCCCACAGCAAGAACAATCACTGTAAGAAACATTAAAGATAGGCTTTCAGATATAAAAGAGATACAGAATAGGTGACAGGAAAAAAGACTACAAAATTTGAGAAGACCCTAGGGAATAAAGCAGCTGATATACTGCTAAAAATAATAGTTTACTAGATACGTGGTCCAAACGATATTTGAAAAGGAATTAAAAAAAAAAAACACAAAGAGGTAGAAAATTGCCTTTTTAAGGCAAAAAGCTGAGGAAGAACAACAAACTGCAGGCCTTCATGCTGAAAATAGCATTTGCAAGTAACCTCCAGCTTTTCTTCTAAAGAAAATGTTTCAGGATGCCAAACAACAACAGAGAGTGGCAAGCAGCATCCTGGGCATTTCAAGACAAGTCCACAAAGCACAGCTCAGTGTTCAATCAGCTCCCAGATGGAAACACTGCCCGTGCACTCACATAACACATATAAGTACAGCCAAGTCACTGTAACCTTCTCACATATACAGGAGCAGCCAAAAAACAACTAAATAATCTGAAATCTGCACTACCACAAGCATGAATACGTTATTGGAATGAGGAAGGAAAGAGAAGGTTGTAGTGAGAAGACTAACAGAGTTATAATCCTGTATTAATTGCTGCATTTAACTATACTTGCAGGGATTTAAGTACTTGGATATTTATATGAAAATTGTAGGCAGACCAACTTGTTTTCTTAGATACACAATTGAGTAAAATCAACAGAAGTAATGCAACTGCAGTTTTTGCTGGGGTGGTAACTTTTTACCTCTTTCACAAAAGTACTAGATGAAAAATACATTTAAAATTACCTAGAACTCCTGTTCTTTTTCCACAAACTACCCAGTCATGAATCCATCTTCAGCACCTGGTCTGCAGAACATAAATCTGAACCCTCCTGAAACACAGCAGGCCTCTTCACAACAGACTAAGCAAAAATACCATATTGGAGTTGGAATCAAGCTCCAATTTCAGTGAAGCTGCATTGAGAATTAATTGGGCTCAATATCTCTCTTGTAAACATGATGAAATGGCACAGCAATTACAGTCAATGCCACAGAGAGCCATGCAGGAAATACTTTGCCCAGAACTCATCTGTCCTGTTAGTGATGTTCATTGCAGATTCTATGGCTTCTCTAACAGAAATGTAGATGCACTGATTTCTTGGGCCACAAATATCTATGCAATAAAAATAATTGGGGAAGAAGTAGCAATGAATTTTTCCCACTACTAAATAACCCACTTTTGCTATTTTTTATGTTTGTCACATGGAAACAATATTGAATGAACTTCAGAATGTGAGTGGACTCACCATGGCGCAGATAACTTATGAAGGACAGTATGCTTGCCTAATTTACTTCACTGATAAAACATTGAGAGGCTTCCTTAAGAGTACTGAGTTATTATACATAGATGCAGAATAATAACAACATAAACTGGATTGCATTTTAGGAGAAAAAAATAAATAAGTCCTGCTGTGGGACCACTACAAAATTAACATAAAACCAACAATATCAACACTGAAATTAAGTGTTAGACTGCTACCATATTATTGAAGAGGAGTGACAATAGAATGGTGTTTGAAATTTTAAAAATAAGCTGATTTTAATCCTGAAGACTCTTTAGCACCCAAAGCTTTCAAGTCAAACACCTTGGGAATGCCATGAAGCTGACTGACTAGTTTCTTTGTATCTTGCATTTTCATGCACTAAGTAAGGGCTAGTTAAGATTTAATGCAAAGCTCATCTGGTCTTCTCTTTAATATCAATCTTTCCCAACATCTGTTCAATATCAGCTCTTCTAAGTCTTGAAATCTATCATCTACATGGTACAGAACTGCACCTACAGCATTGTACTAGAGATGCTAAAATGCTCAAGAAAAGTAGAAAAAGGAATTATCATCTCTGGACACTGCAACAGAACATTTTCTCATGGAGCTCCAAACCCAAAAGGACAGCCATGCTGTAATGGAAGCTAAAAGTGAGGGGTTTTGATGCTCAAATGACATCATCCCTTTCTGAAGGCAACTGACTCACTTCCCAAAGAAAATTACTGGCAGAAAGAGACATCTCAAAGAAAGACACTAGTCATGAAGAGAAAAATGAAAAAAGTCTAGCACAAAGGAAGTTGCTTCGTGTTCACATCTTTGGACCCAGGAGTCCTTCACAGCAGATGCTTCATTACATGCATTGTCTCAAAAGTCAATAGGATTGAAGAGCTTGAGCAATACAAATCTCTGGGCTTTATACAGCTCTCCATGCAACTCTCACACTCACTCTTTGAGAGCTCTTCAGCACTTCATCCTGCAAATCTCATTTACCTGTCAGCCTCCCTATCCCTGGAATTCTCATGAGACATCTCTGATAAAAAGTAACACACTCAGCTGCACACTGAGCAAACATCCAGTCCATAAGGGTATTGATGCATCCCAAGCTTCATAATCAGATATAAGACTACTCTCCATGGTACCTAATAACACTACCTGGCACCAATTTTATCTTTTTTGGAGGAAAAGAGGCTGGTTTAAGCTAAATTGGTGGCATATTAAAAAAACAAAGGAACAGAAAAACCACACCAAAAAACCCTCCCCAACACATTTACCACCACCACCGGTAGGAAATAGGAGGTTTGACATGTTAGTCTCTGTTTCTACAACACTTATTCTACACAATGGATGGAATAATTTTTGGGCCTTCTGAATACAATGTGAGGAAATTGGGAGGTTCTGAAAAACCCTCATACCCTTAGAAACAAAGAAACAAGCCCAGAATAGTGTGTTGATAACAGTAGAGACTATCAGAAAGAGACAGTTCATAACATAACTGCTAGTTTGGGGTGGTTTGATCAATTCAAAGGACTGCCTGCAAGCTGAAAAAATGATGAAAAGATAATTAAGTGAGGCATTATGGGGAAATGAAGAGCTCTTTCTAAATTCACAGTCAGTGATTGAAATGTAACTATTACTCTTAAGCATAAGAAATGCAACAGCCTCAAGTCATGACTTGTAAGTTGTAACAGTTTTGAGAAAATAAACACAACAGAAATGTATCTGTCAACTTCATGAGAGAAGGAGAATGAATTCAAGAATCAGAAAGCAATTAAAACAGAAGCAAATTGATAAAGTACCACCCCTTTCCTACACATGAAGAAATAAGAGTCTTAGGAGAAAAGCCCCTGGAAAAGAAGATAACCAGGGCCACTTGTAGTTTTCTTTTTAAAAACAGAAGTTACTACATAAAAAAATACATTATGTAGCATATAAGGTAGAAGAAGGAAGTTAAAACAACCCTATACTTGAGCTGTATTTTTTCCTTTGTTTTTCTTTATGGGCACGTTTCTAAAATTTCTTGTAGCAGCAAAGCCAGAAATTTCTTTTGCAGGTTATCCTCATAAAGGATCAGAAGACCCTTCCATGATTGCATAAATACTCTTAGTGTGCCATGTCAGAGAAGTGAAAGTAAGTTTCAAAATCTTACCAACTTTTTTTTTGTATAATATATTAAATGTAAATCCAAGTGTTTCTGTTACACAATTTAATTCTTGGGAAAAAAAAGTCAGTGCTCTGAAAGTTAAAAGCCCAAGCTATTTGGGGATGAAATGCAAGGGAAGGGAAACCCTTTAAATATCACATATTTCCTTCCCAAAGGAATAGTCTTTATTCCTATCAATTTCAATGTTTGTTTGGTAATAACACATTGGCAATGTAATAGAGAGACTAAAGGAATTTATGTGTGCATTTACATACGATCCCACCAATCCTTGGATGGTCATTCTTTGAATAGTCTTGTCCAACATCGATTCAGTGTATATAAACTCTTCAAGAAGAATGCAAACAGCAGGGACATGTCAAGACTGGTTTAGTTTAGGAAAGGCAGAATACAAATAAATCTTTGAAGAAGCATGAGTTACCTGTACATGGTGCTTCCCTGCGTGAATAACCTAAAAAACCTCCTCTGCTTACTTTAGATTAGCTTAGTTCTAAGGCAACTCTCCAGTTCACCACTGAAGCTGTGACACTGAAGAAATTATTCACAAATATAGTGTATGGAATACACCACTTGATTAACATTGTCTCTTTGATTAACTTTCTGCCATTCACAGAGTTGCAACAACACTACTAATAGTAGCAATAACAGATTCTGTTATTATCAAAATTACTTCTGAGCTGCTTAAGGACCTCAAAGGACTTAACATCAACTTGTATACCACAATTGAAAGGAGGTAAGATTATTAATTGATTTTATTTAAATTGCAAAACAGAAGCAGTAGCAATTTGAAAAAAAAAAACAAAAACCTGCATATTGACTGCATACACAGCAGTTATTGTCTTTGGGCTGTTCTGTAAATAATGAAAGAAAAGCAAAGCCCACAGCCCATATGATCTTTCCACAGCTATGTATGGTGGACCAGAGATGCTAACTCCTTTCACCATCTCCCTAAGGCACAATTAGGTAAGTCCCATCACCAAAAATCCACATCACAACTTCTGATCACACTGTAAATAAACTTTTTTTCTCTTTTTGTCGCAACATTTGGAAATCTAGACCAAGATAAGATGCAGGCTTCCTTTATCAGACGGATTTCTTCAGTAAGATATCAGTGGGCACCTCAGGGTGGAGAAACCTGGAGTATGCTCACACACATGGCTATCAGGTGTCTAACTGCCCATCTTCAGCTCAACTACTGAGTGCCACCTTATGTCCCACATAATCTAGGATTATCCAAGGCATCATGATATCCACAGTATCCGTGACATCTGATACTGGGAAACAATAACATAACAGGATTTTCCTTTTCCAAGTTTTTCTGCTGTTGTGTTACTTTTACTTTGACAGCTCACACTGATGTTTGATATGCTGGGTGGAAATACCAGAAACACAGTTTTTCCCAAGGGAAAGTTTTCAAATGTCAGTTCACACAAGTGATGTGCCTGAGGTTGAATATTTTGTTTAGAACATGTTTAAATGTTGATTTGACCAAACTGAGCAATAGCAGAAAATAGCAACATGCAATTCCTATCAATAAATTAGCATGAATGACCTTCAAGCAAAACCAGTGAGAAAATTTGCCACTGGTTCCACCTTTTGTTTAAAAAGCTTTGCAGTTAGAGGGAGAAGAGTTGTGGCAAATTATCGCAAATATTTACCACTCCATGACTCTGCTTTAAAAAGATCAACACAGAATCATTTCTCCACTTAACTCTTGTCTGCCAATGTAACATATAATAACAGAAAAAAGGAAAAGCAACTTCTTTCCTCTGACAGCTAAAAATTTTCCTTACTCAGACTATGAAGGAGATAAAGTGTCCTAATATCTTGACAGTCTAACTGAAATGTTACAAAAATGCCAAATTGGTCACTACCCACTTGTAAGTGAAATGTTTTGTAACTCTTCATGAAAATTGGCTTTCACACAAGTTTCTGGTTTAAATCTGTACTTGAATAAAAGGAAAATATTCCTACTTTTTGATGGAGAACAAGCTAACACACTTTTGAAATCCCGCATATACGAATGATAACTTGCATTATCACTAAATACTTAGACCACTTGAATCATCCCACTGTGTTTCTCCCTACTTTATAAATACAGTTTTCAGCTACACTTGACCATCTCCCTTCTGAGTTTACATCAACTCTGCAAAGTGGAACTCAGTTGAACTCCCTTCCCTGACTTCAGTGTCCTATGCTTTTTCCCAGCTTGCCTATGTTAGGTTCTGAGGTGGGATTACAAATTTCACTGACTGGTTTCCTGCAGTAGGGTCTGTGAACAGGAGAAGCCAGGCATCACACACAAAAGTAACACAGCTTACAAGCTTTGCTTGCAGAGGCAATCACTGGTAAGAAAAGAAAAAAAGAAAAAAACCCAATGAACAAACACAGGGGATAGTATCAGTGGTCATTATCAACAGCAGTCCAACATGAGAACATTTAAAAGCATTTGTAATCAGCTTATTACTGACAGAAAAGGGAACTGTCCCAGACCAGCTTTTGTGTATTGCAAGGAAATATTCTCACCTATTACTTCTCTAGCATTACATTGTGACATTATTTAAATGTAAAGGCCTTCTGTTCCTCAATCTATAGAAGTACTGATGGATGCTCCTTAACTATTGTAAAATATAGACACAAATGTCTACTTTGTGACCAAAACTAAGTTCAATGTTTGTCTGTATGGAAGTACACAACAATCTTCAAAACAAGGATATGATCTATTTTGCATAATATTACAACCACTATCACTAAGCATCATTTAACTCCATATCAGGTGAAAGAATGCCAGTTACTTGAGAATAATGACCTACACATGACCAAAACATAAAAATCTGCCTTTTACAAGGTATTGTCATCAAACATCTGAAGATAATTAGAATTGGATAATGTGCAAAGATCTTTTGGTAAATAAAGCAACCACTCGGGTCACATCAGAAAAGTCACATTGCAGACTACATCTTTCTTGTCATTTACAGCTGATTTCCTCAGTGACATTCTCAACAGACCTACAGATAGCACTTCTGATGTGCAAATCACAAAAAAGCTCTCTGCCTGAACAGCCCACAGGCAACACTCTATCCGATTCTCTGTGCATAACTTAACACCATACCTAGCATCTCAGCTCTGTTGGAAGCTTCTCACTCCCTTCAGACAGTATATTCTACATAAAAGTGCAGCAAGCAGTGTGCATTTGTACACACACACACATCTACTTTTTGTATTCTCACTGCAAGGCGTTCAGCTGTACTTGTTCAGTTGTTTTGGGGGTTATATCTGTGTACAGACTGTGGGCTAGTACCTGCTGCAAATACTGATAAAACAAAACTTCAGCACCTTATTAGTCACAATATCTTGAAGCAAGTTTTGAAGCTGTTTAAACATTTACAGTAGTTTCCAAAATACATTATCTCACCATAGATTGATCAGATTGTTTACACTAATATTTTTGCTACTCAAACAGAATACTTCCCTGCTGAGAGATTCATGCACATTTATTTTAAAGATCATTTTGTAAGTAATGTCAGATTTTAGAAACTTCTAAGAGCTCTACCTCATTTTACACCATCTCTTCAAGTTTCCAGAAGGTTTTCTAATAGCTTCTAGAAGCTTCTGATGCCTCAGGAGCGTGAGAAAAGGACCCAGAAAATGCCAACATTTGGTGTATTAAGTGTTTTATTGTTTCACTTGCCAACAGAGAACTTCTAGAAAAATAAACATGATGAATACCCACTGGGCAAGGTGCATTATATAAGGTTCATGTGCATGGAGGAACATGAGTGTTATTTCCACATGCACATTTCATGCTCACTTAACTTGGGTGCATCAATTTCACTAGAATGAATTATGTACACATACACTTGTCAGTTATGAAAAGTACTACAGAAAGCTAGCAGAAACTTCATCTAGAATTTTTCCTCCCCAGCTTCAGCACTGAAATTACCCTGAGTGGTTGCACAATCTGCTTCTCAACAACCAGCCATATACAGTGCGCTTCAGACTACAGAAAATCAGAATATGACCAAACAATCTAATATAACAACACAGCAGACACACATAAAATAAGGACTGTTGTGAGACTCAAGCTTTATTACCATCAATATCAACTGATTTCAGTAGTTACAAGTGGAAATTGTTTCCTAATTGACCATCTGTGCAACTGCTCTCTCCTTTACTCCAATGCTACGAAGACACATTTCATTATGTCAGACAGTAGCTCTTAATCAGTACTTTGTAACCTTCTGCTCTCACTCTTCAAATTTCTTCAGGAGTATTTTATAAAAGCTCTGGTCTAAGTATTCAAGACAGCTTTCTAAATCCCCAAACTACTCAAACACAGTTACTCCTTGCAATCACCTAAGCAGTCTACAGAGAATGAGTAAATTCAGTCAAGTACTGAAATATCAACAATGAGAGCAACACCACTGCTTATGGACAACTAACACCAAAATTTTAGTACCCCATTGGATGAGGCCCAGTGAATGAAACACCAGCAGCAGGTTTCATTGCTTTGAACAAGATACCACACACACTGGAAGAAAAAAAAAACAAAAAACCAAAAAAAACCCACTCAAACCAAATGCACTCAAAATAATGAAAAAAGTAATATTCAGATAGGTGAGGAGAGAGAAGTAAACAAATGCTTCACCTGACCTAAGCTATCCAGTGCAAGTAAAAAATTAAACACAGCACAGTGTGTACCAGCACAAATACAAAGCCAGTTTTCACATTTCCTCTACAAACCTGCAAGCTGCTCACATTTTCATATAGACAACAAAACATCTTTCCTATATACCAATATCACTTAATGCATCTCCTAAAAAAAATGTGTCATTACCTAGCTCAGCATTTGAAAAGTCTGCACAGGCCTCCTCTACAGGGTTCAAATTGTTTACCCAAAAACTACACTCACTTTCCTTTGTTTAATCCAACCTAAGCATTTTCCTTCCATTTGCCTTTGCAGACATCAGAAAAAAAGGTATATATTCCTGAAAAGTGGTGAATATTAAGAGAAAAAAAAAAAAAAGTAGCCCAATCCTTTATTAGCCTATTTCTCTGACAAGTACTTCAATTGATGCATTCAACAGTCATTTTGAACCTGTTCACATTATGCTTCATAATTGAAGTCTTTTTTTTAAATGATCATGAAACCCATATATACAGACAATTATTTTTTCCCTTTTCAGCCTTCCAAAGCAAACATTATTCTTATGTCTATTCATGCTTGCATAAAGACAAAACTTGCAGGAGAGGCTGGGACAGTCCTTGCCATCCAGTCCTTTTGTCTGTTTTTCATAACCTGCACATGTGGTTTTCTTTAGACTATTCAGATTCTGTACAATGTGAACAATCTCCTATTTCTGTCAATAACTCCAGTTTACCATTATGCCAGGACACGACAGGACTTGTTGCCTCTGTTTTTACCCTCAAAGCACTTATCTATTCATAAATCTAGAAAACAAAATTAAGTTAGTGAGGCATTGGAACATTTAAAAATATAGACAGAATAGTCCAAGCCACATCAATATTAAACTGAGATCAGCCTGCATGACTAAAATGCCTTTCAGACTGTTCTTTCAGGTATGAGGAAAACTAAACACAGTGTTAAAAAACGTCTACAAAACAAAAATGCATAGATGATGAAAACATTAGCTCCACTTTTCATACCTAAACTCCCATTTCCTTTCTTTCCCACTGCTCAACCATTTTTACCACATCTATAAAAAGCAGCAAATACACCATGTCCAGGCAATTTAGTGTCTTTTTAAAAGAATTTAGATGGATTAGTGGCTTATTGCTCTCAGCATTTCTTTTGGTTTTGTCATCACAGTGTATATGCACCCAAGCTCAGGAAGCTGCAATCATGAAATATCTCCACATAAGCAGAAGTGTTTCTGTCTCTTTCTCAAGCTTCATTTCATTTGTCAGAAGGTTTGTTGTGGGAGGAAGAAGGTGGCCCTGGGAGGCTGGCACACCTTTAATTTCTAAAGGATATGTTCCATGGCTTTCCTTTTCCAAATTCCAAAAGTGGCTTAGCAGGGATCTTTGAAATAAACAAACCTTAATTAGAGACTGATTAAGTATATTAACATAACAAAAAAGCTAATAGCCTTAAAACTACATGAGAGTAAATTTAGATAAGATCAAAAGGAATAGCTTCTTAAAACTAAATGTAATTTCAAAGAGAAAGCAGTAATTTAAAAAGTTATGAGAGGTCAAAGAAAGGACTACTAAAAGCAAGATTAAATAATAATTCCAGGGAAGCAGCACCATAAAAAGACTGCAGCAATTCCAGTACAAGTTTGTCCCCTACCAACCATAATCCCTCAGATGTACAGACAGGGAGTGACAGCACTGGGGAGGAGCACTAGTTTATTCATTACTACCCATTTTTGTGGAACACCTTTTCACAGAAACATTTAGGTCAGGAGGGACCTCTTGAGCTTATCTAGTATAATAACTGTGCCTCAATCAAGGAGACCCACATCAGATTGCTCAGGAGGATGTCCAATCAGGTTTTTGATATGTCTAAATGTGAAGACTCCACAAGCTCTCTGGGCACACTGCTTCCATGTTTAAACACCCTCTGAGTGAGAAAGAAAAAAAAAAACTGGTTTTCATCTGGTGTTCCCATGGAAGCTTTCTATTTTTTTATATCTCTGGGCACCGCTGAGAAAAGCCTTGCTTCTTTAGTCCCTCCTAAGTCCTGACTCTCTTGAGCTCTTCTTCCTTCCCCCTGCTACTTCACCAAATCCTGTCTAAGATCACTTAGGTGGTGTCTGCTAATCTGTGCAAGCCTCCTGCTTGGTTCTGCTCCATTTCCTACTTGGACAGACCTTGCTTAAGCTTTGAGGAGGTCACCTCAGAATCTACATCAGCTCTCCTACACCACTTTTTTCAGGGCTGCATCCCACAGGATTCTTCTAGGAAATTCACTGAAGTATGTGAAATGTGCTTTACTGAAGTTCAGGGACGTGTCCTGCTTTTTGTTCTACTCCCTCCACTTAGGACCCTGGATTGCACCAGTTCATGGTCAGTGCAGCCAAGTCTGCCTTCAACTTGCACATCTATGGCCTCTTCTGTCTTGTTTGCAAGTACCAAGTCCAGTAGAGAACACTTCCTTGTCATCTCCCTGATCATCTGTGTCCAGAAATTGTCATGAACACACTCAAGAAATCTCTTTGGACCATACAGAGTTATCCTCCCAAAAAATACAGTGGTTAATGCTCCCCAAGAACCATGGTCTGTGAATGAAATTCTTCTTTCAGTTGTTTGGAGGCAGTCCAAGTTCTATTTTCAATCACAGACACCCACTCCATGTCAGTCTGCCCACTAGTCTTCACTTTTCACCCACAAACCCCTGACAAGGTCCTAACTGGTCTCAAAGCAACACCCCACATGTATACTGCTCTCACATCAAGGTCAAGTCTCTCTCCTTGCCTTCCCAGCCTATCTTTAAAAATGCTGTCTGTCTTGATTATAGTCCATCATATAAGCCATCCCACCTTGCCTCCACAATCCTGACAAGGTCCTAGCCCTGTTACAAGCTCAAGGACTTGTAACCCCTCCTTTTGCTCTATGCTGCATAGCAGAAGCTCCCCACACCTCCCCAAGAAGCTGCAAGACACTTGGATGCACAAGGAGCCTTGATGGCCCCATATGCCATCAGTGAACATGTTAATTGTCAATGATTTGAGCAGAATTGCACCCCTTCACAAGCTACTGGCTCAATCAGAAACATACCAAAAATGAAAAGCAGCAGAGTGTATTACTAATGGTTGCTAGTACCTATAAATAGAGGAATCTGACAAATTCAAAAGCAGGGGAAAAAAAAGGCAGTAAGACAAGATGATGAAATGCAGGAAGTTGAGACCCCTAAAGCTAAACAAAAAAGTGATAGCAAAATATACTCCACAGCCAAACATGAGTATGTGTGAGGGAAAACAGTTAAAATATTTGGTTTGTGCAAGAGATGTGACAAGATGTTAAGGCAGTTTAGGGAAGCCTTCTTCCTCTTCTAACAGACAAAAATTGTGCAGATTTGAGTGGGTGGTTGTACATGTTCCCTGTTAAAGTGAGTCAGTAAAACACAGAATGCAAGAAGACTTTCTGCTGACCTTCTGCAAGAGCAGACCTCTGTTTTTACCTCCAAGGAGTATTGAAGAAAATGCATTAAAGAACAACAAAAAAATTGTCAACTTCACCAAGATAGCTGGATTCTTCTCTTATAGCAGATGGTATATGAGATATAAATAAACTCTCCTCTACACATAATTGTAATTGGACTGAAATAAAAGAGAAAAACTTGTGTTTCATTGATATATTCTAAAGAATTGTTTAACTGTACCTTCCTCTACTGTCCAATCTCTGATGTCAGTTCCATGAAGAATACCTAGGGAATGGCTGTTATACTGCATGATGGGCTGTACATCAGAAAACAGTTCTTAAAACAGAAAGTTACATTTTCCTTATCAAAGGTTTTCCCATCTGGAGGTTATGCTGAGACTGCAGTTTGTGCTCTGATCATCACATCAGGGTCATGACCATTGCCACAGGTACTGGCAATACCCAGCAGNTACATCATAAAACAGTTCTTAAAACAGAAAGTTACATTTTCCTTATCAAAGGTTTTCCCATCTGGAGGTTATGCTGAGACTGCAGTTTGTGCTCTGATCATCACATCAGGGTCATGACCATTGCCACAGGTACTGGCAATACCCAGCAGAAGGCTGTTTGCCATAGACCAAACCCTGCATAGTGCCCACCTTGCACCTTAGGACTGTTCTGGAGCCTACACTAAGTCCCTGCTGCTGTAGAAATAGCCCACTACCATCTGTGTCCATATTGGTATGCCAGCAATATCTAAACTAGCCTGAATTGAGGTAGTCTACATCTAGCTTGGGAACCCCAGGAAATACATATCCACAGGGGCTGGGAAGGTCTTTGCCACTCAGCAGCTACTGAGCTTTGTTACCCCGACTATTTTCATAGCAATTGCTACAAGGAGACCACTTTGCCAATAAAGCCCCACAGCTTCTCCAACTAATCTGCAAGGCATTTTCTAAGCAGTCTGTGTGCTTCCCCAGATGAGCTTCAAGGATATGAAGTACAGAAAGGCCTCCTGTAGCGGAGGCTCCACAGTTTTCCTCTGTCTGCCAGGCCAACGTCTGAAGGCTTGGTGTTGTGGAACCCCAGCTCCTAACCTGGGAAAGGAGCAGGACTCTCTTGCTAGCTTAGTTTCTAATATAACCAGTGTGCAGGAATGTCTTTGAAAACCAACCTGGAGTGCTGTATTCCTAAGAGGAACAGAGAAGCCAGCCCACATTACTCTCACATAATAAGCTTCTCCTTTGTGGAAGCAGCAGCAAGCACAGACCTCACATTTCTGCTCTGCAAGTACAGGTTTCAGTTAATGAGCGAAAAGATATGCTCTATTAATTATGAATAATGTACAGCCAAGAACTCACAGTAGAGCTGCCCAAGAGAGCTTGTACATGACAGCACTAGATATTTACACACTGTGGTGCTTACAGCCTTGCAACAGTAAAACTCCTGCATCACTACTATGAAAGGCCAATTTCAGTTTCTGTTGAAGATCATTACAACAGTGATACAATGGTACAGCAAACTGTAGGGAAAAGCTCCAAGTGATTCTGAGCCTTTAAGTAATCAGCAGTATTAGTTTTTGTATAGATGGTATACACATTCATATGAAACTGAATTAAAACTCAATGTAGATTATTTGTATCTCTTAAGAAATGCAACTTTTAAGCATACATTTTATATATCTATATATATAGATATAGCTATATAATGCCTTCAGAGAACCACTTCACTTTTTTTCTACACTTTTCTCCTATGAGTGCCATGGCACCGCCCATTCTGTGTGTTTTAAAACCGCAGGTAGTGGCAAACAGCTGCTGCCCAGCCAGGCAGACACGCCGTGCGGGCTTAGCGCTCCCGCCAGAATCGCACACGGGCCCTGTGTCACTAGATGGAGCTCATCACCCACCAAAGCTACACATGGCACAGCACTATAAGAAAGCAGGAGCTGAAGAAACATTGTAAATCAACCGCATTTATATTCAGAAAGCCTATTTAGTTGGTTTGTTTTCCCGTTTCATGTTTTTAAATGGTTCCATGCATTCTTAACCATAAATCTCAGCAGACTGATGGGACACAGAGAGAAGTAAAGGAGACACAAAATAAGACTGTTCTTTGTCAATCTAGTTTATGCATACAAACCCCACAGTTAACTGATCCCCACACAAAGGAACTCATGCCTTAACTACTTGTTTCTGGGGATAATCTTTTCCACTGAGGTAAATACAAATTAAAAATCCTACTTTACTAGATGAGAAAGCTGAAATCTAGAAAGCTCAGGGCTAAACATAAAATGTGAAACCATTTTGAATCAATTCTATAGTTGCAGTATATACTTAATATATTCCAAGCTTGAGGTGAAACTACAAAATTTTCATGTCCTAGAAAAATTAAACTTCAGTAGACCAGATATTCAAGCAAATTTACAGACTCCCATCAATTGCACTGGTGACCAAATATCAATAACTTTTGAGGATTAAAACCTAATGATCTGCCTGAATTCCATAACTTTGCTAGTTTTGCAAAACGATCTAGGTTACAGTCCTTTGTCTAAATCAAAAAAACTTTTTCTTAATATTCACAATGATAATTGGCTCCAGTAAAAAAATCTTATCTACTCTTAGAAGATCAGGATGCAGTGTACCAGGATGCAGTGTAGTAAGACTTTTGATAATTAGTGCTTCATCTCCTCTCAGTATGTTCTTTATTAGTGGGTGGTTGGAGAAAAACACACAGCTGAAAAAGGATTTTTCTGCTATTGTGGACTGCAAAGAAACAGAAACACCAAAAGCAGAGATATTTCTAAAAGATTACTTTTCTTAACAAGTTGGTGCTGTCAGGAAGGTTTGCAAACAGCACTCTTTGGTTAATGGACAGCTTTCCAAATGGCCTCACTTGCAGTTTGCACATGCAAAGTGTCTTCCCTTAAAATGGAAAATACACTCAGTGCAAGAACACAGTCTTTATTCTCCATGTATTGCTTTCATAGCAAAACATTCCCCAAAATGCAGAACAGGCAATCAATGGTGCTTGAAACATAGGTGACTCTTCTTAAAACCTGAAAGATTTTCAGACAAGGGATTTCAGACAGAACTAGCTTTAAGGAGTTAAAAGAAGAAAAGTGAACAAAACTCAAAAAGCCTCCAAGAGTGGACTCATCTGCTCATGGTCCCTTGTGCCTAAGAACAGCCAAAACAGAGTCCCAGTGCAGATACAAAGGAAAGTAGCAGTAAGCAATGACAGAGGAGTCTGATCATCAAGAGAGGAATCTCTGTACGTGAGAAGTATTTTCCAAGCCCCTAGGATGGAAAGACAGGGATAAAAGCTAAATGAGCACAAGTCTCATATGTCCCCTATGTATATTCTAATCCATGAAAAGAAAATTATAACCTAATCCTAGATGTACTTTTATCCAGATGAATTTTCTATTAAAGAGCTGCAGTTAAGCTCTTTGCCTTGATGATATCTTGTGGTAATGAGTTTCACTGCTTAGTTACGAAACATGTCATAAGTATTTTATTTTATCAATTACTGTTGAATCTGCTGCCTTTCGGTTTTAGTTCCATGATTTAGGTTCTTCTTTTACTTAAAAAAAAAAAAAGAGCATTCCATGCATCTTATCACCATTCATGACAGAGTAGCTCTGTCACAATCTGCCACTTATACCATATCTAACTGATATATTGCTGATTTCTCCTAGGAGTATGACTTTGTTGCCAATCTTTTATCACTTGCTTCTGAAAAGAAAAAGAAAGAAAAAGAAAATAGTCTCAGAAGGAATTTTCCTATCAAAACTAAATTTTTCTTAAATAGGTAAATACATTTAGAAGCTCAGAATACTAAAGATGAAAAAGAGGAAGCCTTGTAACATCAAACAGAAGGAAATGCCTCACTGGGAAGTATACAAGCACTGAGTAACAAACTACACCTTATGTACAGTGAGAGTCTATAGCTCACAGTGAACTTGCAGCTAGAAACAAACAAGCTCTAATCCACTTTTCTGTTTTCAACCGTGGCTGTAGCCAGAGGCAATGGCATAGCTATAAGGAAGAACAAGAGTGAGGCACTGTTCTCTGTATCACATTTCTTCTCAAATTTTTTGTTGTTAGAGGTTGACTATGAAATTGAGCCATAAAACTCCCCTCAAATCTCTATGACAAACAGTGAAATAGAATCCAATTGTCTATACAGAACACTGAGAATTTATTGAGGTTTTGAAGGCATCAATCTGAATGATTACAAGTTTATCAAGTGTTTGAAAAGTATTTTCTTGTAGTAATTTTGCATTTTCTATCTTTCCATTTTGAACAGGATTTTCTTAGTGTTTTATTGATTTCATAAAACTATATTTTCTCTGTCATTTATTGTTTTAAGTATTTTGGTCCTTCCTTACTTTCTGCAGAAAAGGTTTTAAAATTTGAAAAATACTTCTCACATCTTATCTTCACACAGTTCCACAATACAAAAGCCCTTTTTTCACTTCAAAACACAATCTCAGATTTTTTGAGGAACTGAAGAGCAATAGTTTGTAAAAGCCAATAAGTTCACATAGCTCTAAAATTAGAGAATCCTTTGGCCACAAAGTAAGCATTCCAAGCAGCTGGATGCAGTTAACTAGAGCAAAGTTAGTCTGCAGCTAACTAGAGCAAAGAAACTAGAGCTAAAGATTTAAGAAGGAATATTATGCTTTTTTATGCCTTGCATCTCCCAAACTCTGTAAGTTTTACAATCAAAGTCTGAAATGCTGCATATATTTAACTAGATGGAGTCTTGAACAAGATCTTTTCCCTGTCTTTTCTCCTCTCATGTTTGAGCTGAAACCTGTAAAGCTTTTCCAAAGAACAATTTTGATTACTCCAGCCCCAATGGATATTTTTTCCCTTCTATTTCCTTATCATCCAGGGAATTAAAGGGAAGAGAATAAAGCAGCCTTTCTTGGGCTTTGTTTCAACTCAAAAATCAGAAAATTAATAGAAGACCCTAGAGTGCTGTGAAATGGAGGGGGAAATAATTGAAGTGAAGCAGTAAAAAACCCTTACAGTCCTATTGACAACTATCCAGCATCAACACATATAGGAAATAGGACATGGGAAACTTAAATAATATTTTAACATTACAGCTTTTCAGTCTATTGTTCAGTTTCCTTTCTCCCATAACCTGTCTCATTCTATGTCAGAGGCACAAGAATAAAAATAATCCAGCTGTAAATCACAAGATAATTTCTAGACTAAGTTCTCAGTCCTAGGCCTGTGTTGCATGTGACAGCTTGCCCTCGCCAGACAGCAGATTCTCTAGCAGCAGAGTGTGGGGAGGTCTTCCTGACCAGCTCATCCCACAGCATGTCACTCCTCTTGCAGAAAAGGGTCCATTGGATGAGAAGCTCACCACAAACCCAATTAGTCGAAACTAAAGCCACAGGTCTAGGTAAAATCTTTATTTCCACCAAAATTAATGACTATATAAACCACAAACAGATATCAATAGACATTAAATGAATTCCAAAATACTTATACTTCGCTGGTTGAATACAGAATTTGTTTCACATACTTCTAAACTGCATTTAATTCCTAAGTGAAGCATAGAGCAATAGTACTGCATAACATAATTAAAACTTCATTTCACTGATAAGGATAGCTGGAAAAGGAAGAATGGAAAATTGGGAAATAAGGGGTATCACTTAACATCCCCATCCTTTGCAAATGCCAGTTGAACAGAGCCAGGTTTGCCTTCTCGAGATGCTTGCTATTGAATCAGAGGACAGTCACATGGTATATCACCATACACCATATCAAATCATACTAAAAACAACATTAAAATTAGGAGGTGCTATTACTACCTAGATTTCTGAAGAATCCTCAAAAATCAGCAGCTATACTATATATTTATAGCTTTACTATACCATATATTATAACTCTACTATCTATTTATCTCCTGTCTGCCCTAGTCTTGCCAGGCTGATAAAATTTTAATTAGCACAACATACTGCTGCCTCAGCACATATGTCTGCACCACTTAAAACACACTAGCATTATCTGAGACACCTACACAACACTGGCAAATATGACAAGGAAAGTTGTGCTGTTGGGAGTGCCAACTACAGGCCAGGCTAGCTACCAAAGGATATTTAAAATGACACTGTATACCACCCTACAGTCAACTGAATAGGGACGGAATTCAGCTATCCCAACCCAAAAGTTACTAGGCACTCCTCCTCTGCTCCTCCAGCCTGCAGCTCTCCTCCCAGTAAAGCACTGGTGAGAAAAATTGCTGCTGAACCAAGTGAGATGACTGGGATTTAGGAAAGCATTCTGTGGTAGGAGATGGTCCAAGGAGACCGCTGATGTTGACTGTTGCTTTTGAGATGGGGAACCCTAGAAGAGATGAATGGGGTCTTCCTATCCATACTTGAGTTAGGGAAAGAAGTGCTGTTCCCCAGAAACAGGTTTCCAACATGTGAAATCCACTGCTGCCCAAAAGATCTGGCCATGGGCTGAGAGATAACACTTGTCATATAGGCCAGAACTCCAGATTTCCATGATGAAATTTAACTTGATGATAGTAAAATGGATTTTAGCACCAGTACTATGAATCACTGACAACCCAAGCCTCCACAGCTGACTGGAAAGCAGTCAGCAGCAGCAGCATCACCAACAGCTTTCAGCAGCAGCCCAACTTAAAAGAAATGCAAATTTTAAATCACCTCTGCCATGCTCCTAGAATACCCAGTCTGACAAGGTCACAACTACAGTAAGGAAGAGATGTAAACAATTTAAGGGGTAAAAATATGCAGGTTTCCACTCTGAACAACTGGGCTGGAAGGAATCACAGTGAATTTCAATATCCCTACATCTACATACCTACAATAAGGTGAGAAAAACTTATAAAACTACAGGCAAGATTCGTTGATCCCATCCAATCCACACCTTTGCTATCCTAGTGGAACACAGTATTTGTACAGAATTTCCTATATTTATTTATTAAGAGTTGATTTTTTGTTTGTTTTGACGTAAGTTCCTTTAGCCAGTCAAAACGCAAATTAAAGTTTCGTTTTTGTCAGCATCAGTCTGAAAACAAGCACAAACTTACTGCATTTCAGACCTTCCACTTTCAACTTCCCCATCTTTTTTTTGAAGTCTAATCTGAAGATAAGAGTTCTCTACTCCACAGGAGAGTTCACTACTCCATAAAAAATACTAAGACGCAATAAATTCTCCTGCCTGCAACACAGATTTTTCATCCAGTTTTTCAAGAACAGTATTTTGTTGACAATTACTCACAAAAGAGTTCACCTTGAGTCCAGAGATCACTGCATGCATGGGTACCATCAAAAGCTACTTCGGTGATAATGGGACTGGCAGACAGGAATCTAAATATATACCCTAAATGGGTATATATTAACCATCCTGAGGGGCCAGGGATAGACTTTACACTATCATTTTTCTCACACAAAAGAGCTGAGGTATTAGAAACAAAGTTTTCAAGTCTTTTACACACCTCAGGAGGAGTCATTTTGAAGTCTCCAGGATCCCAGAGCCAGAACAAAGATGTGACTCTAACAACACCCAAACTATGAAAGGCAAGACATAAACTGGAGTTTACTACCTCATCTTACAGAAAATGTGTGCACAGGTTAAAATCCAGATAACTGTAATAGCTTATTTATTGATGTACCAGAGACTGAAATCTTCATGTACTACACTGCCACTGCTAAGTTTTACTGGCTTGTACAAATATTAATTTAGCTGTATTGTTTTCCTGTTATTGTCACTTCAAATTAATAAACAGCTCTAGGGATCTTTGTTTTTGTTACCAACAATTAAAAAGATAAAACGTAAAAATAAATGCAGAAATAGGAACAAGGAGTTTCTTTTTTTCTCCCAAATGAAATTTAAACCAAACAAGATGCAACAAACGAGTTCACAGTGGAATCTCCTCTGATATCTGGAAGAAAGTCATTGTCTAAACACCCAAGCACTGTCTAAAGAAAAGTACATGTTATGCCTAGTAAAATCATAGATAATACCAATGCAGGCAAATATGAGAAGATGAGTGTTCCAGATAGATGTACATCTCCCAAAGCTATGCAGTGCACAGATTGCCAATGTATCACCAACCAAGCAGACACAAAACCACTTCAAAAAATCACAACCAACGTCTGTACAGCCCCATAACTTAGCTACATTGACAGGGGATGTGACTTGGCTCTGTTCAACTTCTGTGTGTCTCCACCACACTCCATTTCATGGTGAAAATACCCCTTCAACCAAAGCCTCCCCTCCATTTCTGCAGGTTTTTCACACACACTTTGATCCGGATGTAAAAGTTCTTCCTCACAAAAGAAACATTTTTTGAGAGATGCCTGTGAAACTCCAAGGCTGGGGTGGGGAAGCTGGGTTGCCTGCCTTATAAGTAAATATTCTTCCCGTTTTCTTGGTAAGGATGCAGAAAAATGCACAGGCTTTCCCTGTGTGACCATGAGGTAAATGGTGATCTGCTATTTTTGTTCAAATTACAATTTTAAAAAATGGTTATATGGATTAGGCAGTGGATTGACACACAAATACAGTCGAGGTTCTTTCCAAGCTCTTTCCCAGCTTCCCTTTAAATCTCTATCTGTTCATCCTTAATCTATTAAATGAGACAATACTGTCTCCACTCTCTAATGAAATAGAGAGTTAAGTGTATCAGAAATGTGTCAACAATAGCTATGTCAGAAATAAATAGCACAAAACATGCAGGAAATGGTGCCCACCATTCAGGCATCAGCCTGAGTGCTGCAGATGGCCTCTGCATGTTTTAGATGGCTGAGCAGATCCTGGCTGGGTTCTTTTTTTGTAATAGAAATTAAGCATTCTGGATCGTACATGAAATGACCAATTCAGCTGAAAACTCTGCTCTTCTAGTCTCCAATTAACTAGCAAGGAACACAGATCAATAATTTTTGAATGAAATACATACAGAAAATGGCTGAAAAATAGGAGCCAACTATATCAATGCTTTTATTCACCTATAGGTACTGTCAAGTCCTCAAATTACAAAGAATGCATCTTCTTTGCTTTCAGATATTAAGAATGAGAATAAGGGACAGGGAAAGAATTCACCTTACCTTTTTCAGAAGCACCATCTGATGATACTTTTCAAAAGCATTTTACAGAAAGTTTCCACCATGGAATATTACTGAACACATACTTACTTTTGGTGCATATGTCAAATCCTCCATCACCTACCACAGATATGCTTCAGGCATAAAAAAACACCAGGAACAGGACCTCTAACTAAAGTAGAGAAAGCACCAGAAAGCTCCTTCAACAGGAATAGACAGGAACCAGCATAAAATGAGAGTTAATTGGGAGGCCATGCCCACAGATACCCATAGCAAAACACCTTTTTCTTGAAGGACACATTTGTTCTCATCTTAAACTTCCAGTGTCTCCAAGCATGACTTACCAAAACCTCAGATGTTGAGAGCCTTCCTGCTTTTATATTTTTCTTTTCTTTAAAGAGGTGAAAACAAAAGAAATCCAAGCTACATAGACAAGCAAGACAATTTAATTCACAGCAGCACAAGCTGTATTATTTAGTCAAAGGAATGTTCTAAACACCTGTTTATGAGCAAAACCAGTCATAAAAACAGCTGTTAGCAGCAAACAGAAGCTAACAACAATTTTCCATCCTTTTCCAGACACATAATGACATTTAAATCACATAGCATCACAGAAGAATTGCATAGAGCTGATGGCAATTGACGTAATTACTTGTATGCATTTCTCCACTACACAGCATTGTGCTGTAAACCCAAGCATGTTAAAAGTAAACAGAGCTTTTGAAATCTTAAACCAAGAATGCAACATTCCCTGCTGAATCCTTTTAACCTGTAGGTGTGAAGAAAACGACTACTTTAATGTTTAAAAACGTCAAAATGCATAATTTAAATCTCAGGCAGACACTGAAAAAAAATTAAAACTTCATCAGTTCCTTTTGGTTAAATGGGTTCAGATCAGAGTGGAGATGGTACACAAACAGGTAATGAATGTTTATGTGATTAAATATGAAGACAAAAAAAAAAAGGAAATCACTAGGGAAAATATACATAGTCATATTTTTCTTCTTTCTTTCAAAAGAACCAAATCTTTCACCTGCAGATCTTTGATGGATCAGAGCAAGAGAAAAATATGCACCAGTGAATGTGAATCACAGGAAACTCTCCCTCCTTGAGTATGCATTAGCATCAGCAAAACTATAAGGGAAGTAATGAATAACAACCTGCTGAAGGCTTTCTCCCCGAGGGGATTGCTCTTTAGGAAGGCTCCAAAAATCCTAAATGGCAACAAATTTTATCAGTAAATATTTGAATGCTCTGCCTCAGCCACATTCATGGACTTTAAGTTGGTGTTACAGGCTGGGAAGAGGGAATTAGCAGTCAAATGTGTCTCTAGTTACATACAGATCTGTGGGTAAACTGTGACACCATGTGGAAAAAAATCTCTTACAAATACAGCTAAATCACCCAAAAAAGAACATCGCAGGGGAAAGTCACCCATCTCCCATGTAAATAATATAGGAGATACGTAATATAATATGTCCCCCTCTAGATAATAAAATTCAACAGGTTAAATGATGAGCCTAGATGGAGAACTGATATCAATGGAATATTCTATAATAATAAGAAGAAGAAGAATGGAAGAACGTAGAGAGAACACAGCATCCTCCACACACAAAGTAAAAAGGTTCCAGAGCTTTCAGTTCTTCCATACATATAAACTTTCAAACAACCATTGCTCAAAAGATTTCTTTTTAACTCTCAATTTGAAAGCACTTTTGGATTCAAAATAAAATATATAAATGGCAGTGGATAAAATCCTACTGGCCCAGAGTGTAATTAAAGAAAAAAATCTCTTAAAAAAAAACCCAACCCTATCACCCCCAAGATACTTTGATTCGGCACAGTTTTTACCAATACTCCAGACAGGGTGGAAGGATGCTGTGGCTATTTCCAGAGCCATGACTGTTGACAGATGGGTGGTTTCTCATAAACACTTTTAAAATATTAAAACTGGGTATTTTATTTCTCTACATAGCTCAAACTGAGCTGTCTAATGCATCTTAGTACTTTTTAGTAATTAATCCTTCATTCTTGTTCTCCCTGTTACCAATTTATTGGGACAGCACACAGGCTGAGATAACTTTCACATATCAGATGGTAAGTCAACAGGTAATCAAATAATGTGCTGTCTGTTCATTTATAAAACAGCCTTTCTATTAAGCACAAACAAATCCAAGTGATGTTGAAGCTACGCTAATGGAGTGCTGGTTTTTGCTCCACAAGCACAGTACCCCATTTTTACAAAGAAGGGAACAAGGCCACAAACCTCTAAAAACCCTTGCAGGAACTGGTCTCATGTTACATGCATGTGGCTAC
The DNA here is from genome assembly GCA_013398995.1 of Alaudala cheleensis. Lineage (NCBI taxonomy): Eukaryota > Metazoa > Chordata > Aves > Passeriformes > Alaudidae > Alaudala > Alaudala cheleensis. The sequence goes on from VWYE01003790.1 coordinate 199,626, forward strand.
TGAAATATTTCCAAGAAAATCATGACAGGCTGTAAAGAGTGGAGTGTAATGGACCAAGGATGGGGAATGGGGGACATACAGAACTGACATCCTTTAACACTTAAACTGCAACTCAGCTGCTATAGTTTTTCTGGATCAATTCAATAACATTGCAAGATAAGATAATTAGAAATGACAAATTAATGGCTGCTTAAATAATGCATGCTTTCCTCCAAAAAAAGCCAGAAAAGCACACTTTCTTATGCAGGAAGATCCTAAAAATCTGGATTTCCACAGATTAAAAAATGCTTATCTTCCAAGATGACCTCTATCCCATAACCTATATCCCAGACAAAATGAAAGTACTTTTAACTCTATAGTGTAAGTATGGCTCATTTTTCCTACTTATTATTTGACCTAAGATATACGTCAGACCTCTTCTTGTAATGTAATGTAACTTAGTCAAATCAAGTTTATCTATCCAGCACTGGAGCAGATAAACCCTGTTGTGATTTATCCAACAACTAAGTACTACAAGATGCTTGCTCACTCCTGTCCTCACTTTGTGGGATAGGAAAGAGTTTCAGAAAAGGTAAAATGGGTTGAGGTAAGAACAGTTTAATAATTAAATAAATAAAATACTATGATAAAAAGTAAAAGACAGAGAGGAACAAAACTCCAATATCATTGGTGTTCACAATTCTAACCCACTGGACATCACCTACTGACCAATGCCCAGCGAGGTCCCCCAACAGCATCTGGCCCCTCACAGCCAACTCTCCCCAATTTATTCACTGAGTGTGATGATCCATGGTATGGAACATCCCTTTGGGCAGTTCAGGTCAGCTGTCCTGAACATGTTCTGGCTTCTTGTGCTCTGGCTCACTGGCAGAGACCAGGAAACTGAGAAGTCCTTCACAGTAACAACTAAAAGCCCTGCACAGCAACAATTAAAACCATCAGTGTGTTACTGACACCATTTTCCTACCAAATCCAAAACACAGCTCTGTACTGGTTGTTAGGAAGAAAATTGACTATCCCAGCTAAGATCAGGACAAAAGCAAAAGTCAATCCAACATTTCCACCAGCCTCTGGCCTTAACCTCTCATGAGAGCTATTCATACTAGTGAAATCAGCTGGTCTCCACACATTAGTCTTGGTTATCAGGTGCATATTTGCAGTAGAAGCTCTGTTTATTTTAATGCACAGTCAGTTTGAATATGCATTGTACCATCGGTTTATGAATATTAGGTAGAGACACATACTACAGCCAGGAAAAATAAGAAAGAGATGGGTTAATTTTCTAATGTTTTGACAAGCTTTTCATGACTTGGTTTTAAGGGGTCTTCCTGATGTTCAGCAGTGTCAGCCACCCTATTGTGTCACTGAAATCCACATCCTTGGCAATTCTCATTGCTTTGCATGGAAGTCTTAGAATTGTGACAGTCAAACTAAGAGATCAATTTTTACCATTTTTTAATCAAATTGTTTGTTCCTAGCAGTTTACAAGCAGTGTAAAATAAAACTGAGAAGCTATGACTCATAGGTATGTGCTCTGTTAACAGCAAATTTATAAATTAGAACAAAGAACAATATAGTAGAACTACCATTTTAATTATCTCTTACATTTTCCCCAAGTATCTTTAAAAAAAAACAAAAATCCAAAAACTTTGGGGTTTGTTTTTAATTGTTTTGGGTACTGAGGCAGATAGTTTATCTGTAGCATCTTCAACCACCACAAGATCTTCCATACATCCATCATAACAATCTAACATTGGGACACTGACATAAGAAATGGGCAAAAACACAAGAAGCAGCACTATACAGGGTCCCTAAAATCACAGTATACTACTGTGGAAAAGTAAATCGCCAATGCTGACTGCTGTCTAATATAAAAGCAGTATAATTCTAGAAATCCCAATACAGAAAGTGAACCCTACATAAGCATGCTGCTGTCTTTTGCTAATAAAGATTCAATGGGCCACAGACCAAATCATAAAAACACAACCAACAGCATCTACAGGCTCTCTTATGCAAGTTCAGGAAATCCTAATTCAAAATGTCTAGGCTACTTATACTTAGATGTTCATAATTTTAAACTTTTACTAGAACTTTGTGATATGAATGAAACAGAAAGGCAATCAGAACAAGTAGTAAGGTTGTTAAATAAAACTACAGCAGACATAGATAGCCTGTTCTTCTATCACTAGTTATGGCTGAATACACACACAAAAGCCAAGATGCACTCCATTTAGACAGCAAATGAACTGATTGAAGCAGGAACCTTTAATTTCATGCTTTTTTCTCATACACCATTCAAAATATCATAAAGACAATAATCTCAAATCCCCAGGGTTTTCTGACTTTGTTGTTATAAAGATTTCCTGAATAAATAACTCTCTTAAACTTCACATTTTATGTCCAGCCTCAGACCAGATATTGACTAACAAAGCAGCTTTCTGCATGACAAACACAATCTGACTGACTCCCTTAGCCTACAGAAGCCCTGGAACTCCTTCTCAGCAAGATCAGTGCATAACACTTCTCTATGCTGTTAAGAACCCATGTTGGTGTTTATACACCTTCACATCAACAACCAAAAATCCAGTGTCCAGCAGGGGAGTGTCCCTCTTGTCTCTACAGAACAGGATGATCCTTTGCATGATTTATCTTTTCAGTAAGCACATATATTGCTGTAAAAGTATACAATCCACAGAGATATAAAGCAGTATTCATGAGTACATCAACCATGTGTTACTGAAACACTTCAGGGAGGATGGCATAAAAGAAAAATCAAAGTGCTTTGAAGAGAACTACCTCCTCCCCACCACCATGAAATCTCACATCAGTAGCATTTATCTCAGCTTTAAAATTATAAATATGCTTGGAAGCAAAGATTAGTTTCAGTTAATTTCCACTCTCACTCTGTTATTTACCAACACTCAAAACATTTCGAGAAAATTTTGTAATTCTCTAAACCCTTCTTTTAGAAAAATAAACATTAATAAAAAATGTAACAGTCTTCATTTTTATGAAACAGGAAACTGAAAAATGTTAAGGTGCATGTAAATCATAAAATACTGTCTGAGCTAAACTGAGCTCAGCTGCTTTGTTTTCTGACCTTTTTCCCAAACCAGCAGTGTGTGTATTCCTCTGAGAATTCTTCCATATGACTCTGCTTTTCAGAAAGAGAAAAGAGCTATCCAAAACTTCATTTTCTCACAGAAACAAGGAGAGTGTTTATGCATCTAGGAAACAGGTTTAGGAAACAACAAATAATACTTGGGGATTGTTCACGAACAACGAGAATTGTGAGTCACATTAACGTGTAGAAGAATACCTAACACAATGAGAAAGCTGTGCCCAGTCTATGGAAGCCATTGAGAAGATGATGCACATCAGTCTGCAGAGCTAAATCAACAGCTCTTCATAGGGTGAAGAAAAGGGAATAAGCAAGAACAAAGCAATAAGCAGGAACAAAGGAAAAAAACACAAAATGACCAAGTATAAGAGACTATCTATTGGCAAAGACTGAAACCAAAGCCAAAGGGACTTTCAGCTATAGGAAGAGACATTCAGTTGTATTAGAATGAATAGGACCAAAGGACAGAAATTAATCAAATCTCAGAAAAGTGGCAGCTGAGATTAATTTTATTAATTAAAAAAAAATGAAGGAGGGCAGATAAGAGGAGCTGCATGTTACGTTACAGTAAAAGCTGTAACATGATCTGCAGCACACAGGCAGTGGGTGGTGGCAAGCAAAAACCAAAATCTGTTTAATTGTGTTGGAACTGCCCATCAGTGAAGTTCTTTTCACACTCAGAAGAGCCAAATAGCAAGTGTTCAAAAAGAAGGATCAAAGGCTGGATATGAACACTGCAAAACAATTATGAGAATTACTGAGCATAAATCACAATGACAAATAAGTTCCAAGTACCAAAAGAAGTTGCACCACATAATAATGTAACCAGCTTTGGAGGAGACTGATGGGAAGGACAAAAACTGAAAACAACTAAAGCATAGATGAAAAGGCCAATTACCTGGCATCACTTAAGCGTTCAAATTGAAAAGTCCCCTTCAAGACTGTTCCCCAACCACATGTGCTGAAGTCAATACCTTAAAAAATGCTCATTCTCACTAGTACTAGTTGTATTCAAAAGGAAACAGACTTCAAGTATTTACACTACCAGCTAGATCAGCTAGCAAAGGTAAGTTAAAGTAGCAGTGAAATAGCACGCAGTATATCTCCTCTTAAATCTCTGCTGAAAGTTAACATGAAAAAAAACCTGAAATGTGACCGTATTTAACACCTGTTTATAAAACGAAAGTTGAGAGTTTTTACTCTCTAATGGTTTTTATTCCCCAGAAATGTAAACACACCTTGAAGACACTCAGTAAACTAACTTAGCTAAACTACATATTTGGTGGGAAGGTGCAGCAGAATAGCAAGACTTCAATTTCTAAGTCAAGAAAAACTGGCTTTCAGTACTAAAATTATTGTAAATAATGCAATAAGGTTGGGGAGAAAATGGACTTCATATGAACCCATCCTACTCCTCAGTTTTTCACCTGTTTGGCTTTTGGGATGTTTTGGTTATAAATTATTTTGCTCCAGTTAAAAATGATTGCTTTCTCACTATCAGACCTGGAACAGCTACTTATTCCTTCAACCTAGCACATCTGTTAGCTTCATTTTCATGTCATATGGTCATTCAGACATTAGTCACCTGCTGGAGAAGTACATTTTTACATAAAAGCACTCATCTACTGTCTGTTCAATTTTGCAGTCTGCCACACCAGAACTTTGTACCTCCATCACCAATCTATACCAGAAAGGTATCATCCAATTTTTTTGAGAGGCTTCTGTTATCAGGAGGAAAACAAATACCTCATCAGGCAAAGGCTTGAAGAGGCAGTGCCATACCCGAGAGAACCACCAATAAACAGCTGACTTAGATTGTCTTTTGGAGGAGGGGTACCTCAAATGAATGAGGAAAGTGTGCTAGCTGTAAAACTATAGGATGCTACCACAAAAAAATTGTTCAGTTACTAATTATCAGGGTGCTGACAGCAGAAAACTCCCATCTGGTTCAGATAAATTCCAGCAAAGGGAAGTTTTGTCCAAATACTCCAATAGAAAAAGTTGGAAATGTCAAAAAAGTTAAAGTTAGTAGAGTCTTGACAACATTGTAGAGAAAGGATAAGGTAGGCTGAATAGTCAAAGAAGCTAAATGACTATGCATCAAAAACATCCATCATTCAAACTTTTAGTTCAGTCAAGTTCTGCTCCAAAAATAAAATCCAATATGCTTCACCTTTAGCCAGCTGTCCTAAGGAAAAACTATTTTCACTTTTGCATCTGTCCACTCAGTTTGGTAATAGGCACATGGGTATGATGGATTCTTTCTCTTGCCTGAGAAGGGGGGGCAAGACATAAAAGTATCATGAGGGTCTCAGTCTTTTGCCAGCACTCCTGCAGTTCGAGAAAGAAAGCAGCCCAGCTGTATGGAAAACTCCTGTCCCTCCTGCACATATCCAAATTGCTCTAAGAGTAAGCACAATACAAACACTCAAGCCTGTCAATCCTACACTTTCAGCAAGCACTCTCTCATTTTAAGCAAACTCAATTAAAGAAAATTTAAATTAATTTAGTTCCGTACTGGCCTTAGTTCTCACAGCAGCCCCCAGCAAAATGCAAGGGTGGTGGCAGTACTGGTCAGTAAGTTTTGGTGCCTTCAATACTGAAATAAGAAGTGCCAGTTCTACAAACGCTCATGCACTGGAGAGGATGTACCACAGCAGCACCAAGGTGTTGACTCCAAAAATGGAAATCAGGACTCGCAGAGGCACCAGAGCAGCAGACAGACATGGGTTTCTCTCTTCAACATACCAAACTGCCTTTCCTGTGCAGGCAATCTAGTTTTTGGCAAAGGTTTTGATTTGCAGATATAAACTGAACTGTTTCTCAACTTTGTGAAAGGCTTGTTTCTGTTATGTACAGAGAACTATGATTGTATATACTATAAACCTGCTAAAAGTCAAAACACTAAGCTTTTCTTCTAGCATTATGGAAACTGTATCCCCTGGACATTCTGGTCCTGCATAAAGGTTCTACCTAAAACTAAAAGTTGTTTTCCACACCTGATATACTACGGGTGAAATTTAGAGAAAAAACCAGCAGCAGTTACTGAAGCTAGATGGAGCTGATGAGTTCTGTTCCTGAGTCTTTAAAGCCCTCCCTGCCTTGTCAGAATTATCTTGAACATTACACAGGGTGACACAGCCTGACTTAAATCACTTCCTGACAAGAAGATTTGCTTCTTGCAAGACATGAGCAGTGTTTAAACATCAGAAGGGCACACCACTCATAACCCATGATTCGCTTATTCATTCACTATTGCTCAAAGATCACAAATTATAGTTTAATACCATCATCAGAAAGAATTACAACCTTTCTTCTGTCATCAAACACTGAACCCTGACAGAAAATGTCTCATTTCCAGGTGCTTACCATTACAGCTATACCATTGAAGTGATGAGAAAGTTGAAAGTGACTGAACACAGGGACTTAGGTTGACCTGCCCTTTCATATCTAAATGCAAGCTTCTTGTTAACAAACCCATAACAGTACTCACATCTATCATTAATGCCGCTAAACTGTAATTAGAGCTGGCAAGTACCTAGCTCAGAGGGAGCAGCAAGCAGCAGGTGTCCCACCAAGTGATGCCATGTTCCCACCTCCCCTTCAGTCTTTGCTACAGAAGCACCTGGCATTGTTGGGTAGGGGCAGACCAGGAGAAAAGTTCTTACACAATTTTCTGTAGCTTCAGGGAAGCTATACATACAGCCATACCAGCAAAGACACCACGATTTCTAGTTCCACGTCTTTCCTGACAGTATTTCTGCAGCCCTCACAGCTTTTATTTTTAATCGAGGTCTTGTAACTTCAGGGAGGTAAATATTACTCATTTGTTTACACAGAAAATCACAAACAAAATTGAACAAGGTCAGTTCCAGAAGAGTCAGGAATGGATTAATGCATTTTTTCTGGGCAGAACAAGTATTATGATCATATGCACTGACCTCCTCCACAGCACAGGCCACAGCACTTCAGCCAGTAATTTCAACATTCAGACCATAACTTCAGTTTGAACTAGGGCTTATCTTTTAGAGAGACATTCAGCCCTGATTTAGAGACTTCAGGTGATGGAAAATCCTCCATCCACCTAAAAAAATTGTTCCAGTGATTAATTACCCACACTGGTAGAGATGGGTTCCTTATTTTAAGTCTCAATTTGCCTAGCTTTCACCTCCAGCCATCAATCCTCATTACACATTTTCTGCTCCAAAGAGATTAAGAAGCAGTCTACAATCAGAGATCTCTTCCCAGAGCAAGTATCTGTAGGCTGTCTTCAATTCCCCTCTTAACCTTCACTTCTGTAAACTGTAGAGTGAGTTTCCTTTCTCACTACTCAGGTTATGACACTCCTAAAGTACACATCCTTAGGAAGTAAGATATCACATCCTTTTTATAGCCTCCTTCTGAACCCTTTCAAGTTTATTAGGAAATGCTACTTTTGATGCAAAGGACAAAACCTTAAATCCTTACTTTGTTAATGGACTCTAATGTCACATCCAAGGTATTTCTGATGCATGAATATTCCTCTATTTGTACTGCCCAGTTTTCTCAGCTACAGAAGTAGAGGGAGCATATATTAACTGGCAAAAAGGTTTCTCAGCTCCCTTTTTAGAACTACTGCTTCCAAAGTAAAAAATGCACCTTGTTACTAAAATTTGCCACAGACTTTATTGAGAAATCAATTACCCAAATGAGGCCACCTAACCAGCTATTCAAAAAAAAAAAAACTAGGGTGATTGATTTTCCTACATCAGTATTTGTCTCTTCATTACCTTTTCGGTAATTTTAACAGCTACGTCTTTATCTGCTCATAACATTACACCCATTACCTCTTCCATGTTCTTGATCAAATAAAGTGGTGCATGTATGGCACACATCATCCACGGTGCCATCTTTGCCCTTCCTCAAGGGTGTCACTGCCACAGCTATTAACTACACTGCCCTTTATTTTTCCATTGTCTAGACGTTACTAGAAATCAGAACTGGTATTTTACAGATCAATTGTTTCAACTTTAAATATACTTTTGTAAGAAATATTTATGTCTCAGAGGCTTAAAATCCACATATACAGTACACATTACACATGTAGGATACTCCATGATCACTGCCACTGAACTATTTTCAGATCATAAGTGGCACTTTTCCAAATACAGGGTAAGGTGTTTGATGATTACCATTCCTCTCTCTATGCTACAAGTAAACATTTTAGTTATTCATCACTCACACTCCATAATGGACTCCTTTCTTAATTAAATAAATATTTCAGGATTTTAACTTATTCACCATAGCCAAGTTTATGGTGAGGTATTTTTAAATTGAGATTATTTGGTTTTGTTGTGCTTCTTTGTATTTTAACCAAACCCACATGTAATTCCAATAGTTTTCTTTTTCAATTGCTTGCACTGAATCTCCCAGGGTCTATTTCCTTCCCCTCAAACCAAAAAAGAGCATACTCTCTAACTCTTTCACAGTACATTTAAGCACCACACAGAAAGCCACAAGGACTTTCATAATTTCACTACGCACAATCAGTCTCAAAAAACATTGTACTTCATCACCCATCTTTGTCCCACCCACACAAAATACAGGAAAATGTAAATGATTTTTACAAATATATTCCTTCAATATAATAAGAAAAGCTCATGGTTTTAGAGCTACATAGCCCAGATATATTTGGTTCAGAACTCAATACTGACAAATGCAACATTACCTGTTATCTAGTTTTGTCCAGAAAAAAATCCTTCAGCTTCCAAGTCAGAAAGAGACCCAGGGAAAATGGTGGCCCAAATGCTGCACAGCTAGCTACATATAAAATCTTCTTCTGTAGGAAGATTTTCTTCAAATGCTATCAAGTTTCAACTACTTCATGCTACGGATTATAAACCTTAATAACATTAACAAAGAAAACCTCCAAAACAGAAATAGCTGGGATACAGGTCCAGCTAACAACAGATCACCAGTCTCAGTACAACAATTCAGAAACGGCAAGTTATTCACATTAAATACTCAAGAGAGCTACATAAAATACCTTGGTTTTAACTTCCATATCCAAAACCACTGTCATGTTTTCCATTAGGCTGCTCTAGTCACAGTACATGCAGAAAACAAAGAACTCTTGCTCCCTGATGGTAGGGGCCCAGTTAAGCTCTACAGGAAGAACTCCCAGAACAGAAGCTAATTATTAAGCCCATTATTTGCAGTAAATGACAAAACACTAAACAAGAACAGCAGCTTACCATCAGGAAAAGGTGAGGGTAAGTACAGCCACCTTTGGCAGCAAACAGATTCACATTGGAGTTCACATTTAAGACATGTTTTTAAACTCAAGGAGACTTTCTGAAACCAGGTTATCTTATTTTCTTCAGGATAAGCATTAAAGCAAACACAAAGCAATTCTTAAGTGTGATGGCCTATGATACACCAGAGTTCAGGCTACAGTGTCATAATGATTCCTGCTGGCTTTACAATTTATGAATGTAGGTTCACAGCCAAAAATGCTGTTTACACAGTGAAGATGGAGGGCACTCCCCCACAGAGATGGATGAAATCAGTCTTTCATTTTCTCTCCCTTTTAGAAAGCTGAACTGATCCAGTAATATTGACCTTTTATATTTAGCAATATTTTACAATGTTCACAGCTTACAAATTTTATTCTGTTAGTTCTCTTCCCTCCCTGTGTTAAATTACCTGCCTTTTGGTCACCTTCTCCTTCTCCCTCCTCATCTTCCTGCATTCATCCCCCTTGTGTTCAATCGCCTTTCTCACTATGAAGAACCATTTCCTTAGAGTCTTCTCATCCCCATACACCCATGCTACTTAGCACATGATGGAGGAAGGAAAAATGCATATCTTCAGAAACACTGTGAGTCATCAGAGCTGGCAAAAAAATTATTTCTGCTGGTAACATAGCACAGGAGTCTCTCAGGCTACCATCTGTCCTAAAGAAATGAGTAACACATGAAAAGGGAGGAAGAGGATGTTTAGACTTCATGCTCTCAGGAAGGCTATCTCTTCTGAAACAGCCCTCTGAAATATGCCATTTCAGGTGTAATATAAAGAAAAATATTGTTTCATCTGTGTGCCTCAAGCTTCCTGTGTGCTGGGACAGCTCCAGCAGTGCCAGTCTGCAGAGGCAGAAGGAATGTGAAGCTCTGAGCACAAGCCCAGCTGTGCAGCTCTCCGACACCAATGTGGAGAAAATCCTCTCTGCTACGTAAAAATTATATCAATGAGAGAACAGATAGCAATGAAACACTCAGCCAGGAAAGCAGGAGGCACCCAGAGAGCCTTAAACTGACTGGGAAATTTTTGTAAGTTCAATTGAGAGGGCTGGAAGAGTAAATTCACTTATATTTAGGACAAGCAACCACAAATAAGTCTCAGAAGTGCCGCATTGGAGCTTAATGAAAGTTACCAGCATTGGACAATAAAAGAAAACATCAAGTTTCATCCATCTAGTGTCGTAGGTTATAAAATGTTTCTTAAAAGCTGCATCACAAGAAAGATTAGGAGAGGCTAAAGATCTGAATACCAGAAGGCTTTAAAGCCCCACTTTCACTCCCTGTTTTGTCACTCCTCTTGGAAACCCCTCCTGTCCCAGGCAATTGCTTTAAGCCTGTCCCTGCCTTTCTGTAAACACACATTAGACAGCAAAATTTCCAGTCTAGAATGCAAAAGGGGGAAAATTCTAACTAAGGCAGCTGATTTATCCTGTCCAAACCAGAAATCATCAGCATACCCTCCTCACTGACTTACTTTTACTACAGCTGAAGTTCTGTGGGGAGGAAAAAAAAGAGGAAAGAACTGTGCACAGAGAAAAAAACCCACACATTCCCATCACAGCCAGGCTCACAGCTCTGCGTGTCTCCTGTCCCCACTGACCTGCAGCTGTACAGAGCCTGTGTGCCCACAGCTCCTGGAGAGGAGAGCAGACCCCAAGAGCAAAGCACAGCCCCAGGCCTCCCACAGGCAGCAGCACCCTCAGCACAGCTCTCCCCAGGTGCTTCAAATGGCCCCAAACCAGCTGAACTTCAGTGGCTGCACTTGTTGCTCCACCCCATCTTACTTAGCAGGAGAGAAGACCTTTCAAATGTAGTGTTTGCTTGGGCTTTTAAGAGCAGAGATAGAATGAGCCACCAGACCTGGATGACAAGGCCATGGTCTGTAAAAGCAGTGGCCATGGCATATGCCAGATAGTGGTGAGGTCATTAATGGTGTTGAAGGTGGGGGCAGGGAGGGAGAAAAGACACAATATCACAATGCAGAGACTGGTAGAGGCTCCCACAAGATGCATAGCCAGTCACCTCCAAAGAAAAGCCAGCCCCTGTCCAACCTGAGTGGCTGAGGACAAAAGAAGGGCACCATGCCATGACCTGAAGGCCTTTGGCGGGGCAGTCACAGGACTTCAATCTCACTTTGCCAGCTGTTGGGGTCACACCTTTAGGAAAGGAAATGCCTACACAGCTTCTGACTCTACCACTATTGAGTAGGGCTACCCTCTGCATGGTCTGGCCATGCAAAAATGGCACCAGGTCCCAATCTATTCCACCTTAATGTCAAGGCATATCGCCATTCACTCAGAAGATCTATACCAGCACTGGTTTCCACCTCTCTTGGGGGATTCTGACTAGATTCAGGTCTCAAGTCACTTTCTTCACACCATAGGTGCAAACCAACTCCCATATTCCTGTAGAGGGCCCAAAGTTTTATCAAGAACCTCAGGGAGGACTACAGCTCCCACCAAAGTCTCTGAGGATGCACACGGTATGGGACAGACTGGTCTGAGCTGAAGACTGTGCAGCTTTTTGAAAACTTAGTTAAAAACTAACTTTTTTACTTAATTCAAATATGGCACTTGAGATGGTCTATAAAAGGCAGTTGTGGTAGTCAAGACAGTCACTGCATTCAGAGTGGTTCATTAAAAACTTATAGGGGCTCAGGTATCAGGACTTTATTATTTATCAGTCTTTCATGTCAATCAGAAGGCTTCACACACCAACACCTTGTTATTTAACAATCTCCACCTTATTTCCCAAAGCATCTCCAAGCAGCTCTCAGGGTCTGTCCATTTATGCCAACAACCAGTCAGTCAGTTCTCCTCTTTTCCTTCTCACAGCACCAGCTCACTCCATCCTGTCCCTGGCCCGGCCATCTGTCCCTGTGGGTCCCTGGTACAAAGTCTTACTTTATCTGTCCCTTCTATCACCTCCTGTCCCTGGGTCTTCACTGCACAGCAGCAGACCCCAAGTGCAACTCCAACTAAGCCACAACTACAACCAAGCCCGTCCCAGCCAGCTCAGTCTTTATCACACCCATAGCTGGGAGAGCAAGGCTCTCTAGGATATCCCTCTAGGATACTTAACACAGCTGCAATACATTAGAGGCAAGCCTACCTTTAGTACCAACTCTCTTTGTTTCCCCACACTATCTTCACCTATCGTACCACAAGCAGTGTCTGATGTCAAGGCACTGATGTATCAAACCCCAGTGGTACAATTCAGGGCACTGCTATTCCAATAATACCAGAGGATCCAAATAATGCCTAAGAGGATGAGCCTTACTATGAGCACTGGGAATGGGATTCAGGGATTATTGGTTCTGAAAAAAGGTTCATATACAGGATTTGAGTAACTTGTACTTAATTAATGGCTTTACTAATTGGCAAATGTCCCTTTTGAGTGATATTAAGGGACTTGTAAATCCTTAGTGTAGGTACAAACTTTTAGACAAATGTACTGAATGGTGATGCATCCAGATACAAAATGTTTCTACACAGACGTTTTGTAGTTCAAAGGGCATTTAAACACAGAAATCAGTCCTGTGTCATATGGGAGGTCAGGATAGATCATAAAGGCATCTTCAGGCCTCAAAATACATGATGTAAAGCAATGATAATGCCTAAAGATGTACCAGTAAAGCTGAAAACAGATAATCATAGACAATTCCATGTCTATGTGATTAGCAGAAGATGGGTAACTCAGTGGAGTACTTCAATCTGTTGTTCATGACTTGTGTGTAGTAATGCGGATTCTGTGACTTCTATGATCATTGTCCCAGCACTTCATAGGGCACCTCACTTGCTCCATTGTCTTGTAGCACACTGGCTGCTGTTTCCATGATTTTCAAATCAAACTAACAATAAATCTTAGCATTTAAGACTAGCTCTGAAACGTAACATCTGAATTTAAGGTTTGCTATTAGTCACATATTCCCATCAGGGTGAGAGTTAACAATTCAGTTACCAAACCTGCAAGGACTCTTCCTAGCAATACTTTTCATAGAATCCCACTAGCAGTGATTCACATCCTTCCTAGTCCTTCTCAGGTTGTGACTAACACTGAAATACTGAAGTATAGGCTTACAAGCAAAATTGTCTACTCAATTTGTATGCCCTTTAGCATCAGCATATAACAAAGAGCCATATTCCTTCTGAGAATAAATATTTCTTAGCACTAGTAGTTCAGCCTGTGGATTATTTTATCCATGTTTATATATATAAAGGGGAAGATGCTAACAGATATCACACTTCAGTGCTTAGCAAGCAATGGAGTGCCAAGAACTGTCATTTGATCAACTATTATAATGAGTGAAGAAAGAAATGCTAGATCTGTCAAGTGGGAAGGGGATTCTTGTGGGCTTTTGCTCTGCAGCAGGTAGACAATTGGTTCAATTTAGCACTACCTGCTCTGAAACTTTCTGTCCAAAAAAACCTTGAGAATTCTTGGCTTGGAAGAAATATCAACACAAAACCAACTAGCAGCAAAATTGTACTTTCCCAACTGGATCCCTTTTGGATCAAAAGTAATCTAATTCATAGGATTAATCTCTCATTACTCAAAAATCAGGAATTTGTGAGTAGGATTAAAAACATGCAGTATTTTGAGGAACTAATTCTCTTTGTCTGGAGGGAAGTGATTTTTTGTGAAAGGATACTTCTACATTCTTTCTTCTTGCCTTTTTAGATCCATATTTAAAAGTTAAAGATCAGTTTCAAAAATCCTAGCCCATCTGAAAGAACATCAAGGACAGTCTTCAGTCTCATATTTCAGATTTGACTTCAGAAGTTCATAAAGGTTGAGCAGACAATTCTGCTCATAAAGTCTGTACTTCCTGCAATTAAAATCCTCCAGAACAGTCCAGTGACAAAAAAAAAAAAGGAAAAAAAAAAAAAAAAAAAAAATTGTGGCCAGAACCACAACCCAGCGGGCACAGTCTTGATGGTATTACTGGTCCAGGATAAACCTGCTTGAAAAGTGGAAGTACAGAGGATAGAGAGAGTCATATTTCTGAACACACAGGGTTCAGCTGGCAGCCTGAGTTTGGTGTGAGTGCCAGCCCTATGGCCAGTGAAAGAATAACGTTGGAAATAATAGAAAAATTAAATGGACTCCTAAGTCCCTTCTGTTAAGCCAGTGAAGTCATTGCTTGTTAGTACTAAAAAGGAAAATCTCCTTTGAAATTATTGAAAGCAAAGGCTTGGGGAAAGGGCCCTGGATACCAGCAGCCATTGCACTGCTGATGACAGGATATGGAGGACAGCGAGGATCCTGAAGAACTCAGCTGGTGGAGTCCCATTTTCCCTTATTTCTACTGGAAATCCAAAGCCCTTGTCTTTTCATGTGACTTGATGTACCTCCTGTACCTGCATTCAGTTGCCTGCATCAGCACCCTAACTTTTGGTCTCAAGCTGCCCAACAGCTGTAGAACTTGAATTTCACTGACACTGCCTAATTTATATCTTTCCCTCAGGAAAAAGCAGCTGAAGCCATGGAAGATGCAGAATGCCATGGAGAAAGAAAAATTCAATGAGGAATGCTAGGCACAGATTTTTAAACCTGGTGCTTATTTTTATCAAGGCAAAAAAATGCTTGCTCCTGTTAAAAATCTCTCCGCACCAGCACTCAAATTTTTTGGCTGCAGTTTCAGTGAAAGCAGAAACACAGTCTTAGACCTGCCTTGTAAATACATGCAAGCTCAGCTGGCTTCTTCTAGCTATTTACAAAGCAGTTAAAATGGCTTCTTTCTTATGTACCCTTGGCATGGAAAAATCAATAAAAACATAAAAAGATTAGACAAAGTGAAAGAACAAATGACTGACTGACTTGCAAGATAGATAGATTCTGCAAAGACACAAACTTGCAGAACCATTAAGGCCCATGTGCCAATTATTAGATGCACTCAGTGAACATACACTGTGCAAGAGTGTTCAGCAATTGCAGCAGAGAAATTCTAAAGACAGAGGCTTTCCAAGAAGACAGGAGGTAAAGAAAAATGGCTTCAATCTATAACAGAAAATTACATGCACACACATGCTGTGTTTTTGAGCATGATTTCCTCTTTTATATTCCAAGGTTTGGATGTTGCTTTGTATGTTCAGATCAAAGCAGCAGCTGTCAGAGCTCTGGTATTGTTTGGCGTTATTTATAGAAGGCCAGAGAACAACTATTCTCAAGGAACATGAGGACTCCAAAACAAACAGGTTAAGACCAAGCTGAGTCTGAATTTGGAAGCTAATTTGCCACATGTTACATATTATACACGCAGATCAGCAGTACAAATCCTCATTCTCTCTCTGCTCTGACTTGAGAATACTTGTTCGCTTAAAAAAAAATGAAATTTTTATTCTAGTCTCATGACGAGATGACCCTCCTTTCTCATATATTTTTGATGATTTCCTACAGTGAAAAAATGACTGCACTCTACTTTTAGACATCTAAAATCGACCTTGTCAAAAACACAATTTCTTTCTTTTTTTTTTGGATCTTTCACCTTGACTTGTTATTTAAAACTGGCTTCTTTTTAATCTCTTTCTATCTCCTCACACATAATTTAGTCTCTTCAGATAAAAAGTACTCTTCCTCTGCATTTCCTCCATGCCTTTTTTAATTGGCTGATATACCACATCTTTTCAAACCTCATCCAAGAACTTCTTTCATTCTTTTATACAGAATGCACATTACAATTCTTTTCCTGATAATACTTGTCTTTGTGCTTCTGACTCAAATTTAAAAGGAATATTGCCTTCTTACTCAAGTAAGAAACAGAATCATACTCCAATTTTATGGGTGTCACTAGGCCTTGTATGTACACACATCTCTCTCTCTGTAGGTTTATACGAAATGAAATGCCAGAAGACACAGTTAAAACCAGAAAAATTCTGATAATATGTATAGAGTTGATAATCATGTGAACACTCCTGTATAACATGAAGATGCCTATGCCATAATTACATAATTAGAAAAAAATTTCAGTAACAATCCACTTCAGTTTCATCTCAGATTCCAAAACAAGAACCTCATCATAGCTGTAAAATTTAATGCCTGCAGCATTTTGCTGACCTCCTGCCTCTTGCCAAGGTAAGCCACAGGAGCCACAATTCTAGACATTTCTATGAGTGCAAAGAGAAAGCATCTGAACAGCTTCAGTCACAGCTGTAATGACATTTCCTAGCACACAGTCCAAAGGGAAACCACACTGACACAAAACCCATCACAACATTTAACAAGGTAAAGAGATCATACTGTCATGGCACAGGGTTAGCATCATCTCTTTGCTTTCACTTAAAGAATTAATCATTTTTTAGCACACAAGCAAATTTTAGCTTTAGTATTTCTTCCTACAGCAACTAAGAGACTGCCATGCCTGTAGCTATTTAGTTTTGATGTATAGTAATGAAAGAAGCAAAACATCATATATGGAGAGTATCATAAACCAGGTAACCTGTTACTCAATCTGCAGATATTGCAGCCATCCAGAGAGAGATGTGCAATTATGTGCACACCAGTATAATTTCTTAATGTCAACCTCATCATTCTGGCCTAATTATTCTGTCATTTTTATGGAAATTACAACTAAATCTGAAGTACAGTGCATAAATACCAAACCTATAAACCCTTACATACTAACCACATTTACAGCAGTCCAGTTATTGCTGATGCAGGAGACTGAGCATTTGTTTCACTGTTGTTTAAGAATCAGATTCATCATTTCACACCTTTCTGACGATGAAGGCAGTGGTGTAAGAAACACAGTTATCTCCCTCAATGTGCTTTTCTCAATAAATACAGAAAAATCAAAGCAGAGGACAAAGTGAACTGCTAATTACACTTTCTAATTTCATGGTAAGATTTGATCACGTATGAATAGAACATTGCACACACTTATTTTTGTAAATATGTCCATATCTTCCTGCTCATTTAAGTTCATTTTCTTTATTGCAGTTTAATCTGGCTTTTTTATTCCCATTGGTGTGGCATTTTTCATTGAATTGATGGTATGTCTATCTAAATAACTACATCTAAAATTACACATATGCCACGGATTTGATTTCCTTGATTTTTTTCAGGAACCTAATTGCCGCACATAAAAGAGAAAAATCTGCATGCTGTGATTCCACCAAGATGAACCAGCTGGGCAATCTGGCCTTTAACATTTTCAAAAACATTTTCTCTTACTGCCACTTATTAGTGTAATGTTGTGTGTAATAAACAGAAATTCACAATTCTTTCATAGGCACTAAATATGTTTGCACAATACCTTTGTACTTATGATATTAAAGCCATTACAGATATTCATGACTTCAGTTCCTAAAGGCTTCTGGCAAGAAGGTGACTATTATTAGCTGCACACCACTGGAAAGATGAAATTCTGGTAAATAAATTACTTGCCCAGAGTCTTGATACTGCAGGGTTATGTAGAGGTTATACAATTATAATAATTATAATTATTATCTGGGTACTGTGCGATGATGTTGATTTAAGAAGCCTGGATCAGGCAGTCCTCTTGACAATCACCAGGAGGTGCAGGTGGATCCAAACTGCCCACAGGAATAGGCTAACTTAGCTTCCAGCTTCAAACCATTGTCTGGAAGATCTTAGTCCTCTTCACTGACTAGTGTCAACAAACTAAATACTGCTTAATTTAACCATTATTCTGAACGTGAATGCTCATACACTCCCCCTATACCTTTTATCCTTGAAGATATTTGGACAATATAAAATCTTCAGAGCAGATTCTATCTCTAAGGCATCCTGTAAAAATATATGACTATCCAATATATGACTATTCTTATCAGCAAGAATTGCACCTAGGATTTTCTTCATACAGACCTGAAACACTTAATATCAAAACAGAAGTAGTACTATCCTTTGCTCTGAAGGCACCAATATTATGTCTTTATCAAAGCAAGGATAGACTACCTGTCTACTATGTCAACATACTGGTATTCCCTGATATTAGGTAGCAATCAGGTTATGGATGTAAATTATTTCACCTACCAAAACTACCTTATCCTTTTCAAATACAAGCATTCTGGTCTCTCTTACCTGTGAACATGCAGGAGCTGGCCACAGTAGACAGCTGTGGAAGTGAGGTAGGGGACACTAGGCTCCATCTCTAGCCACTGTGGAAATCCTTGAAGCTACAGATGGAATCCTCAGCACTCAAAGAAAATAAGTTTGAAGTATGGACAAACCAAACAGGAACAGAACTGGGGCAGTAGACTGGTTATTAAAGTGATTTAGAAATGTCTGTCTCTTTAGATCAACAGTTCCATAGCACAATGAACTTTTATGGCCTGTTCACTAATATTATTCTTGTAAACTAACAGTAAGCAGAACAATGTACAACACTAATCACCACCTGATTTTCCATTGTGAGATTTTCTATACTCTCTAAGAACTGACTTAAACTTCCCTACAGTCTCTGATGCTTAGAAACTGGGGTTTGAGTTTGTTTCATCTCTGTATTTGCAGCCAGAGAAATTTTATGCCAGTGATTAAGTTAGTACTGCAGGTAATTTTCTTCACAAAGTGCTGATCTTGAAACGTGGTTTCAATACTCTTGGGAAATTTCTTCCTAGATTTTTTTCTGCCCTTGAGAAATCTGTACAGGTTTTAAACTGGATCTACTGCAGTTTCAGAAGACTTACTGCTATTAGAAGCAAAAGATCTGAAACTATTGTCACCTGAGACTGAATGTGAGGTTGTTTTCCAGTAGTGATGCAATTAACAGTGTTTTATCCCTAACTGATGAGTTTCAGGCATACTCGGAGTTAGCAGCTAAGTATTTTTCCTTCAATCTGCAGGTTTCCAAAAAGTGCACTGGCAAAAAGTCACACATCCTTCTTACAAAAGTAGAAGCTGGATCCCTCCATATACTACTACTGGTGCAGTAAGGAAACAAGAGTGAGTAAGAATGCATAATCTTTCTTTTTGCTCATACTTCCCTCTCTACTAAAACTTGCAGAGTAGAACCAGGGTTGAATGGCTGCCACGAAGCTTTCCATCCCTGTCAGAAGTACTTGAATTATGGTATCATGTTAGGGCAGGGTTGAAAGCCCATAATATCCCTACTGCTTCTGCACATTCTGTCCTTCACTAACTCCATGGTGATAGTAATTCCACCACCATGTTTACCAGCCTTGTAAACAATAAATCATCAGCATCAGTATAATACTCTAAAGACAAAAACTTCTCAGAAAGGGATTCTCATTTCAGGCTCAAATCTTAACTCACTCAGAAACTGAAACAAATATTCTTTCAGTGCTGTGACCAAAAAAGAGAGGCCAAAAACCAGCAATTCCTTTGCCCATTTTCAGATTAAGTTACTGTTCCTCCACAAAAAAATAAAAAAGCAAAGTGGTTTAAAACATTTTTCTACACATCCCTCCTTTAGTTTATTGGAACTGCAGTTCTACAGGTATCTCTAAGTTTTTCTATATTCCCAAAGCTCTCAGAAAAGTGTTATTTCTGTTACATTTTTGGTCTGGTCAGAAAAAGCAAAAGCAGAAATCTTACATGAAAACATGTTCATGTTTACCCATGGAGTCTCAACGTGATACAGGTAAATGCTACAGAGGTAAATCTGTAGCATATAAAAACACAGTTTTGCATTCAAAGCTAAGTGACTGAGATTCTCAGTCTTCTCAGACCTAAATTGTTCAGAGCAAGGTGTTTGAATTAGGCAACAAGTCTTCCAACATGGAGACACACCTGTACCAAGAACTGGGATTTACTTCATTTACCTCATGACAGAAAAAAATATACAGAACCTCTAATTTGTCATACTTTCAGTTCTGAAAATTTCCCCATAGTATTTGGGATCTTTTAAGACCTTAAGATTTGATTCTTCACAAATGCCAAACATCTAAAATCCTGTGAAATTTGACAGGGGTTGACTACACTCAGTACCTCTGCAAAATAGAGCTAAAGTAGAAAAACATCCTAATAAACTCCTAATGGACTACTGAAAATCATAGTTTCAGCAATCAGAATGACAGAAAGCTGGCTCTTTTCCCCTTACAATACAGAAATAATCGACGTTTGAAAAGTATAAAAAGCAGTGCAAGGAAGAGGAATAGATTTGTATTTTAACTCCATTTGAGTGAATTGGACAAAAAGGCTTTGCTTGGAAGGGCAAAGCAGAAAAGTACCCCTCTCAAAATAAAGAAGAAATATTTTCTTATGATGCATCAAAATTTACCTGAAACAGGAAAGTATCTTTTACTTTTCTATTACCCATAGTGAGGGAGGTGGCTGGCACTCATTCAGAGGAACACTTTCCCAAACTCCACCTTCCACATTCACTTTCTGCAATTTGGTAGGAAATATTCTCCAGCCCTTTGGCTCCCTAAACAAATTTCAGAGCCCAAGTTCTTCATCCTGTATTTCAATAGTTCCCTTGCCGGAGTCACCCACTGTACAATGGTGAAACACACTTATTTCTCAATTTTATCTTGGCTCAGCTCAAAAAGTATTAGACTGAATTTATGGTAAAAAAAAAAAANAGGAACACTTTCCCAAACTCCACCTTCCACATTCACTTTCTGCAATTTGGTAGGAAATATTCTCCAGCCCTTTGGCTCCCTAAACAAATTTCAGAGCCCAAGTTCTTCATCCTGTATTTCAATAGTTCCCTTGCCGGAGTCACCCACTGTACAATGGTGAAACACACTTATTTCTCAATTTTATCTTGGCTCAGCTCAAAAAGTATTAGACTGAATTTATGGTAAAAAAAAAAAAGCACAAGATCATGTAGAAATTTGAAGTCAGGGGGTTTTTGTTACGAAATGAACATCAGATGCAGTTCCAATATTAGCTGAAAATGGACTTAATATGTATCTGTTTAATTACTCCTACTCAGAATTCTCAGAGGTTCCAGCTGCTTCAGGATTTGAGGATTTGGCTTTAAAGCAGCATCATGTCTTCCATGTACTGCCCTGGGTTTTTACAGCTTAATCAAGGAAACTCCTTTATGAATTCATGCCTAGTTAGCAATAACTGAATATCAGCTATGACAATATAAGCAGGTTTAATAAATATTTGCTGCACCTTCTTAGCCTAGTGGAAGCCCAATTCCACACTTGGCCGTTCCTACTATGAAGGATTATCCACATTTCTGTATGAATTATTATAAAATACTTCCGTTCCATAAGTAGTCTATGAAATTCCAATCTCAGGAGGTATTAAACATTTCTCTAGGTATTCCAACTGATATATTTTTGTTAAAGATGTTCTGTGCATACTTAAACATGCATACTTTTCTTATCAAGCCTGATCTTAGTTATCACTAGATTTCCTGGACCCTACTTTTGGAATCAGATACAGATGGCAGAAACAAATGTTTTAAATGCAGTACAGTATCCACAGTATGTGGATGCAAGCTCTAGGAAAGAATACTAAAGTTAGGAGAACCTGATTTGGTGCAGCTGTCAGAGACACAGAACTGTAGTTTCTGCCAAGGCCTGGGAGTCCCTTCAGACTCCATTTTTGTGTTTATAGCATTTAAGGCACAAAGCTCCAGCTGCATGGATCAGCCGTTTTCATCTGAGGCAAGAAGGAGTAACTCCAAGGAAGCAGAGGACACAGTTGTTTGCTGTGCTGATCAGTGCTGGCCTATGGTACAGGACACACTTTGCCAGAGTTACTTGCTTCCTATAGAACATAAAAGATATGGTAGCCCAGTGCTACAGTCAAGCACCAGTTGGCATTCAAGACTCACACAGCTCTGCCAGTGAACTGAATCTTCATCTTTGCTGCTTTCTACAAAGCCCTCTGATCATACCTTCAACCCTTTCACAGGCAGAAAACAATAACACAGCAAATGCAAAATGATCATATCACTTTGGAGATGTATTTAAGCTGTTCAGCACATGAACTGAGAGGAGACTGCAAAATCTCCAGCTGCACCACAAGATGGTGCTCAGCTTTTTCTCTAAGACACACCTGGAGTACACCAGAGTCAGGAAAGCTTGCTTGAACTGAATACTGGCATTCCCAGCATAAGCACACATGGACAGCTGGACTTACAAACTATT
Source organism: Alaudala cheleensis (assembly GCA_013398995.1). Classification (NCBI taxonomy): domain Eukaryota; kingdom Metazoa; phylum Chordata; class Aves; order Passeriformes; family Alaudidae; genus Alaudala; species Alaudala cheleensis. Next base: position 222,059 of record VWYE01003790.1, read on the forward strand.
CTTTCTATGCAGACCTGTTGGATACAGCATTCCCGGAAAAAATACAGTTGTGCTGCAGAAAAGAAAAGAGGGGGGGAAAAAACCCCCTGAAATAAATNTCCACATTTGTGGCATCAATATTTTGGCAATTGTAGGACTACAATTGGTATTTTAATGGGAGAACTCAATTTGGTGGCAGAATAAGCTATGGTAACAATGTGATTGGGTTATATGCAATTACATTTACATTATAATGGTAACTACTAGTGTATGATTTGGCCAAGTGGGTACCAGCCTCTAAAAATCTCTGTAGGCCTCTACAAAAATGCTTCTACCATCTAGCATAAAAGTTCAGAGTTGCCACATGATGTTTGATGCCATCTTTCACAGTAGAACTGGCTACATACTAACAACAATAAATATTTAATCTGTAAGAGCCCTTATAAGCTCCTGGGTTCATTCACTATCCTACTAAGCAAACACTCCGTACTAGCCTACAAGGGAAAAACCTCCCACATTCCTATAACTCTTACCAGGAGCATATTTGCATTAAAACATATTTATATTATTTCTGTCTTTTAAAAGAATAATGAAATTCCAGCAACATTTGCATGAGGCAGTTTTTTCTCTTGCAGTGAATGTGCAAACCCCACTTTGTTCAAATTGAACCTGTACCATTAAAAACTCTACACATGTCAGCTGCAATGTAGGGAATCAGTTCAGTATCTAGCACTCCTCATATACATGCAAATGGACTTGGGGTTTGGGACCATGAAACATCAAACATATGACATCTCTCCCCATTCAGGTGAGAAAGGCTTGTGGTTTTGCTTGCAGCTCTTGAAGCTAAGAACTAAACTCCACAAATTCAGGAGGAGAACCATGCTAGATGGAAGACTGCAACTTTAAATTGTTTAAGTGCTTTGTTTAATAGCTTGGTAAAGTAGCAATATCTTGAAACCTGAAAGATGCTCATGTGAGTCAAGAGCAATACCATTTACATTTCTTCTTTTCCCTACCAGTTCAAAACAGTGGCCTGAATAATTTCAAATAAGATTCCACTACAAGAAAAAGGGGAACAGAAAAACACACTAATCCAAATTATGTCAAGATGCTAGCAGTTTATTAATACACAATTAAACCCTTACCTGAACCTACTCTTGCATTATTAGGTAATTAGCATAATAACTTCCCTGTTTTCTTTCAAGCTTTCTGGTGATTCTGTACTCCAATTTCATGAGCAAACAAAAATCTACCTGGTTATTTGATTTCCAGTTCATAGTCAGTCCTGGACACTGGGAAATCCACCAAAAGGAAGAATTTATTTTTCCATAATGAAGTGAGCTCACATAACTGTTTAATAAAACAATCACAAGAGTGACACAAATCAAAAAGATATTTAGCTGGGAAAATTACTTGAGAACATCACTCAGGCTTTCTAACTTTTCACATTCAGAATGAAAATGCTCATCCACATTGCACTTTCCACTACGTAGAAAATGATTTATGATGATATAATGAATCTTCACCACTGATCAGACACATCTGTGGCATCTTGGTCAGGTTTCTTCTGCCATGAAGGCTTCCTACATATTGTACTTCCTTTGCACAAAAGAAGCAAGAAGGGAACTGTCTTCTTGGCCCTAAAATCTCAAGAATCACCTTTCTTTGAAAGGAGCAGAAGATAAGACATTAGAAAATAAAACATTGCTGCTGAGAGGTTTGCTAAGAGCACGTTTCCAGAGGTGCAGTAGCAATGCAAGCTTGCCATATTCGTCATTCACCAGTGTGCACCAGCTTGACCAGCACCAGCCAAGAACCTCTCTGGGAAAAAATGGGTTCTTGCTCTCCACAACTCATTTTGTCCCTGCATTAACAGTTAAAAATTTCTGAACTGCTTCTTTCACACATCTGCAGCTCACCTTTTCCCAGCTCACTTCTTAGCGACCAATATTTAAGCACAGAAGCATCAATGGTAATTTTTTAAGGGAACGTATTACTCCTGTGCTCAATTGCAGTTCTCTGCTCCCAGAGAGAAATTTTCTAGGACCAGTGCCTCTTGCCAGACAAAGCAGCCTAGCAGTGGAAAATACAGGCAATGTGATGGGTCACAGTGGCAGGACAGAAGCAGTCACTGCTGAAAGAGTTGGGGTGTGTGAGGATTGTTAAACCTGGAAAACACCTTCAGCTGTGGAAAGGCAACTTTTCTCTATTATCAACCCTCTCACCATTCACACAAACAGCAGCCAGTACTAAAGTCCTAATGAACTCACTATTTGATTTTAATAGTCAACAGCCTGACGTCTTAATCCTGGAAACAACATATTTCATACTCCTACCCAGGTAGCTCTCTGGTGCTACCTCTCAAACAGCAAGTTTGCTCAAACTTAGTGCCTTGTATAGAAAAAGAAAATCAGTGAAATGGAAAAAGAAACTGATGGCTGGACACCATAAATGACATTGTTTCAGTCTACCTTTAGCCCTCTATTTCACTGTATGGCAGCGAAAGCATTGCCTTTTTAAGTTCTAGATCAAAATGTTCACAAGCTTTCAAGGGTATGGTGTTTTCCTGAGTGTACTGGATCTGGCTGGCAGTGAGTTAATTTCCTTCAGAGCAACACACACGGTGCCATGTTTTGGATTTGTGAGCAAACAAATTGATAACACACAGGCAGGCAGAGAGTGAGAGAGCAGCTGTGTGCTTCTTAACTGCCTACAGGGGTTAAACCAAAACACTGAGGAAAGTGCAAGTGATGAAAGCTAATCTGAAAAGAACACAAATCAATTTATACAAGTGGCCAAAATAACAAATTGAGGTGCTTACATGTTTTTCTATCAAAGGCTTTTTCTTTCCCCCAGGCATCCTGGCTGAGATCCTACAAATATTGCAATAGAAAAGGAAAAAAAGGAAAAAGCCTGTTTTCTCCAGACATCAGAAAGGAAGCTGATAATATACCAACTCATGGATAAGAGAGAAATGTTGCTGATGATAATTAGTTAATTCAATGTATTATAAACAAAACTTAGCATCACAGGACTTGCCCCTAGGTTACTCCAAGCTTCACCAACAGTATATTTCTCCTCTAAAAATAATTTTTAAAAATTAAAAAAAAAAAGGCAAAAAAAAAAACCTACCTCAAACTTTTCAAGTTTCCTAATCTTTGTTATAGCATCCAGGATCCCAATACTCAATTAGCGTTTCTAAAATTAAGTAATGGGTAACTATCTTGGTGACTGACAAGATTATTGGTATGGCTTGTTTTGACCTTCAAAACAGTTCTCTTTTCTAGGTATAATCCCACAGAAGAGGTGAGAGGCTACAGGAATTGAAAATTTTATATATATATATATATATATATATAAAATTTTCAATTCCTGTAGCCTCTCACCTCTTCTGTGGGATTATACCTNATATATATATTATATAAACGTACAAAAAACACAAAGACAATCTTTTCAAAAGTCAAAAGGAATCAAGAAAAGCTGCTGGGGTAGGAATGATAGCCAGTAAACCAGAAGAGCTGTTTTCCAAAAGTGGGTCACTGATTCCTGACAGATGACTGCTGAGTTTCCAAGGTTAGTTTCTTTTCTTGTTAGGTCTCACCACAGCAATTTAGGTAAAAATAACGCAGAACACATTCTGTCAAGCTCTGCTTTCATCACTGCCATCTCTCCATACTGATGTCTCTCTCTGGATACTGAAACCAAGACTCAGAACTGAGACTTTTAAAGGATGGGACAGTATTAGCTGGAAGACGAAGGCTGACTGCTGTTAACTAATAGCTGGGCCCATCTGGATTCTAGCGAACACTGACTTGTTTGCATCCTAGATCTGTGGCCCCTGATGAAATTTTCTGGGATTCAGGGACCTCCTGATATAGCAAACCACAGTTTAGAATTGCTCAAACCAATTATGACCCAGCAAAACCTTAATGATCATGGCATCATGGTCTGGATAACGAGGATTAAAGACACCCTGATAAGCCTGTGCTCATTAAACCCGGTGTTCTGCCCCCAATAATGGCAATCACTGGTAACTCTTTACTCTTTGCCAGTCACTCCTTATCTAATATCCACTGATCCTTAAAGCTCACTGATTTGGCCTTAAATTTACAGAACAGGTGGCACCCAACATAGCAAGCAGTGCTTGTGCTGATTTTTGTCTTTATAACTATTTAAAGCCTCATTAGAGATGCTCTCTCTGGGTTGTTCGCAAACAAAATTAATTGCATATAAAATACTGGCTTCCTCCTAGATCCTGATGCATGAGTTTTCAGTTTTGTGCCAACATTCTTTGAATTAAAAAAAAAAAGTGAACGTTCTGGTGACTAATTANGGGTCCTAATATTATTCAATACCATTTCATGTCATTGCCAGGGAATTTCTCCCTTTCGGGAAGAAAGATTATTCCTTTCTGGTCATGGGGAAAGCGTGGTAGGTGAAGGGTCTGCCTGCCATGGTTTTACATTGTCCCAGGCTTGGTGGGCATTTTGCATGTAAATCACCCTTTCTTTGTACATTTTTTGTTATAGTATTGTTGCTGTTCATTTTCTTATCTCATGGATCATTCCAACAAATGGTTCTTAACTTATCTCTGCCTTTTGTTTCCCACTGAAGGGGAGGGAGGGGTGTGGCTCATGGTTTTCTTAGTGGGAGTTGGGGAATACCATTCCTAAACTACCACATTACGTCAAGAGGGTATTTTTTCCCACTGGAGACTTGGAATAGGCTTGAATCAAGAAAGTCTGAGACAAAAGAGGTCACTCTGTTGTAGCTGCCACAGGGAAGAGGAATTTGTTGTGTTATGAAATAAAGCTCATCTGCATATCCNTTTCAGTTTTGTGCCAACATTCTTTGAATTAAAAAAAAAAAGTGAACGTTCTGGTGACTAATTACACAATGTAATCTACAGAAGACATATTGTCTAGACATCAGTGAAGTGGAGCAGTTTCTCATATGTGCTTTATGTTTTCTCTCTCACCCAGACCTAAGATGTCCATGTGGAACCCACCCCAAAAGGAGACTTACCCTTCCCACTGCAACTCATAATTGCACGGATTCTGCTGCTATCTTTGTAAAACAAGCTCAGAAGCACTACTCCACTTTGTAGGGGTACCAAGCAACCTCTGAGTTGAAAATGTGTCCTGGTTTGGGTTAAGGACAACGTTAATTTTTTGCAGGAA
>VWYE01003790.1:227317-314513 GCA_013398995.1 Alaudala cheleensis
TACCATTTCATGTCATTGCCAGGGAATTTCTCCCTTTTGGGAAGAAAGATTATTCCTTTCTGGTCATGGGGAAAGCGTGGTGGGTGAAGGGTCTGCCTGCCATGGTTTTACATTGTCCCAGGCTTGGTGGGCATTTTGCATGTAAATCACCCTTTCTTTGTACATTTTTTGTTATAGTATTGTTGCTGTTCATTTTCTTATCTCATGGATCATTCCAACAAATGGTTCTTAACTTATCTCTGCCTTTTGTTTCCCACTGAAGGGGAGGGAGGGGTGTGGCTCATGGTTTTCTTAGTGGGAGTTGGGGAATACCATTCCTAAACTACCACATTACGTCAAGAGGGTATTTTTTCCCACTGGAGACTTGGAATAGGCTTGAATCAAGAAAGTCTGAGACAAAAGAGGTCACTCTGTTGTAGCTGCCACAGGGAAGAGGAATTTGTTGTGTTATGAAATAAAGCTCATCTGCACATCCATAAAGGAGCTCAGAGAGACAACAGGAGGGGGAGCACAAATAATATCTTCCTGGGTATAATCCAGGTCCATCAGCCCACCAGAGACCCATATGCACAAGCCCAGAGGAGGTTGGGGCACAGCAGCAAGTGGGAGCACAAATCACCTTGTGAAAACCTTGTCCAGGTCTCTCCCAGGGCTGTTTGGCAGAGCCATTGGTTCCATTGTTCTAGCATGACACCCATCACTATATGACAGCTGAACCAGCACTTAAAATCACCTTTTGGATTAAGGGGACTGCTGCATCGGGTGGCACATGTGTGATGTCGAGGAAAAGCAGTTTGTTGTCAGACAGACTTACTATGGGATGTTTAGAGCAGAAACCAGGGGGGCAAAAAGGGAGAAGTTTAGATGATTTGGAGAAGAGCAAGAGTAGGAAAATAAATATAGGGATATGGGGATGAAAAGGGCTGGCCATTGAAATAGTTGCAAATTGGTATGTTTATCTGATCAGCCTGTCCTGTCTTCTTATTAAATTCCTTTCTATGTCTTTCCTGGGTGAGAGCCCTTTATTCTCTGTGCATGAAGGTGTATGGGGCTATGAGTGCTGCAACTGGAGTCAGGCCATGGGGTCAACAGACCCAGATGTTCACGGTGCCAGGGACTGGAAAGAATGCAGGTCTGCTAGTGAGCATGTGAGTTCTAGCAATGGGCCTGCCAAGAACACTTCTTCAGCTTGCTACAAATAGAACCTCAGAGCAAGCAGTGGCAGTAGCCACCTCTCTTGGGCTGTTGGATCTAGCACAGCAGGTTCTCCTCTAGCAGAATTCTTATCTTGGCATCTGACAAATGTCTGGGAGGACTGCTTTTGATCCCCTGACAGAAGTCTTCCAAAGCCTGGCTTGCTCCCTTCTTTTCTCCTGTATTGTGGTGCTGCAGCACAAGGCCAGACCAGCATCCCAAGAGTGAGACTCCTCAACGGTAAAATCATTCTCAGCTGGGCTATGCAGATGCTACAGACAGACACCAGCTTTGCTTTCACCACTACAATATGACATACTACAGACTTGACACTTTTCAGGCTGCGCAAGTATTCAGTTCTTCCTGATTATGTTTAAATGGAGCTAGGAGATACTACAGTCACAAATATGATATGTATGTTTAATCATAACACTTCACTTTCAAAAGAATGTTTTCTTGTTAGAGCACTATTAAGATTTTATTAAAATGACAGCAATATCACTAGGAATCAGATAAGTGCACTTGCTTTTACAATATTTTGATTAGAGTTAGCACAGTTTCCTATTTACTTATGATAATACAGAAAAAAAACTTTAAACCTTTCCCAGAAAGTTACACATCACAGATGTATATTTTATGTTGTTACAGTGGCACTTAATAAAATGAAGCATCAACACTGTATTGAATAAAACATGAAATACAGTAAGCACGGCAACTGAAACAGGAGAACCAAATATATTCTAGCTGTCATTATTTTCAAAAATTAATTGGATTTCATACAACATGTTAAATGTGAGACCTCACAGAGACACGGAATCAACTCTGTAGTAGTGATTAGACTGAGTTTTTTATCCTCTTCCATTTATGCTTTTAGCAGCAGGTAAGAGAAGATATGGAAGTTTTGAGGCATTAAAGTGACATAAAAATAGATGATGGCTTGTCTGGCATGCTTAAGTGAGAAGAAAAAGTCTCATTATGAAATAATAAGCAATAAGACAGAAGTGTTCACTGTCTTCGAGAGCTATTTTTGGTAGATCCCTCATAGAATTAGTGTCAAAGCATGTGACTGAATATTGACACACCACATATAAGGCTTGGGAGGAGAGAGAACTAGACCAAGAGTAGTAGCCTAAAAAAATACAGAGTGTAAACACCTCCAAATTCTAACAAATCTGTAGCACACACAGCTCTGTCCTCCTCATTTTACTGAGTAGGATGCAGAAAACTATCCACACCTAATCTGATATGAAGTGGGGTCACTGGATATGGAATAATGAAATTAAGGACCTTTGCAAAACTTAAGAAAAATCAGAGCACCAGATGGGGCAAACTATAGACTACTACAACATCAATTTTCTCCAAAGTGAACAATACATTTCAATAAACAGATTACAGAAAAAGGACGACTTTCTTAGGAAATCCTATTAAAAAAAAATATATATGTAGGAAAAAGTCCAAGAGACTTCCATTTAGACTATACCTATTTCTCCCCATGAATCCAACCAACAAAATAATCATTCAATGCACCTTCACACAGTTTATTTGGAGATCCTGGTCCTGCTTTCGGTTGTGCTGATATCGCACAATTCCGCACTCAGAGGAAAAGAGAGTTACTATACAGCTACATATGTGTGAGCAAAAGCATTGCTGGGTCCTTTTAAATGTGCAGAAACAGATAAGATCAGTTTAAGTACCTTCAAGTGTGAAAGGAAAGCATGACATGAGTCTTAAAATAAGTACAGAGATAGTAAAAAACTGTGAAATAAACAATGATGAAACACAGAGAGAAGGTAAGATGAAATGATGGAAAACAATATTTTGCATCAGATATACAATAGCTCGAACATGTATAAGAGGAAAGCCCTCTATCTTTTCAATGAAAATTAAGAGAATGTATAAATGCTTACCTGGGACAATATGCAAGACTCCTCTCAAATAGCATAAGCTTCAGTGCTTGAAGTAGTAGGCTCATAAGCTACATGAAACCCCAAAAGTACAGCTCTGTTTACCTTTAAAACTATGCACTGGGTCCCTTCTATTCAGTTACCAATGACAACTGCTTGACCTGAAACTCTTGAACTGCTGGGAAGCCCATTTGTCAAGTTACTTTAAAACACTTCTGCTCATTTCAACAGATCCTGGCAGACATATCTGTATGTGGATAACTCCCTTTGCACAAGTAAATGTCAGTGTGCCTGCAGGAATGCTTACAGTGATATTTGGTCTGCTTCTGCCTAACCATATTTTATTCATTCAAGGGCACAGTTTTCACCAATCCCCAGCAGGTTCGCTTCTAGGAAACAGGACAGCTGACCTGAGTTATTGCAACAGGCAGCAAAAAAACCAAGGTATTGGAGGGACTAAGAGTAGAGATGCTTGTTTTCAGCAAAGCATCATAAAAAATAAATTAGAAAGATCTAATGTGTTTCAAATAAAGAAATAAATTTAAACCTTCAGGGGAAGACTGTATTTAAAAATGCAACAGGCTCAAGTATTAAAAATGCATGGTTGCAAAATGATTCAAGATCTTTTGATGCTTATGAGGAAACTAATGAAAGCATGGAATTCAAACTGTCTTCCCATTGCTTTCATTATAGAATTCCCTTTTTCCTCGTTTTTTTTTTTTGAATGTTTCTTCCAATTAGTGCTAGCTTTTTATTTGCATAAAAACCAGATAATTGCAACTAAAGCTGACTTCCCACCTGAAGATAATCTTCTATAGCTAAGCCTTTGACAGGCAGCTGTCATAAAAAGTTGAAGATGTTGACAGCATCAGATTGTTGTCCCAGTACCAGAGGAAATGGATCCTCAGATGACAAACATCAAGAAGAACTATGGGCCAAGTGCTTTGATAGAGTTACAGGTGGCTAAGCAGCAAGAGTATGTCTACTCTTAGAAGCAAAAGATCCTATTTTTATGTAAATGTCCTCACCACTGCTGTGTAAAATCTGGCAATCTCAGCTAACACATTCAAGAGGCTTTTTTTCTACTGCACATTCTATCTTGAAATATAGTGTGAAAACCTCGAAGAGCAAAAGGAATTCAACAAGACCTGTCAAGATTTGAGTCATACACTGACTAATCCCATTTGTGGCAGTTTAATCTCATACAACAACTAAGCACCATGCAGCTGCTTCCTCCCATCAGTGGGATGAGGAGGAAAATCAGAAAAAAGTAAAACATGTGGGTTGAGATAACAATTTAATAATTGAAATAAAGTAAATTATCATGAACAAGCTTCCATGGCATACCAGGGCTTCTCCCCAGCTACAGGCTCCCAGGGACCACTTCTCACATCCAAAAAGGTAATTGTTCACACTTTCGTGCAAAGTAGGGTCTCAATCAGCTGCCATCTGCCCTTCATAAATACTTGAATATAAAATCTAACACAGAGGACCTGCCAGCTCAGGAATCTGGTAACAAGTTAAGATAAGCCTCAAAACACACTCGAGAGCTAAACAGCTCCATTGTTTGGAGAGTGCTTTTTCCTTTGAGGCCTGCATCAAATTTGATCAATTCTTTGAAGTACAGAAGAACAGAAAAGATCTGGCTTGCTCAGTCAGTCTAGAAATGGATATGATCTTTCACTATTCTTTTTCATAAAAAAATTTATAACCCTTCCTCCTACTTCTGCATACTGAAAGGAATCTTAGGTGACCCAGAGGTTCAGATGGAATTTTTTATGGAAAGCTAAATGCCATATACATACATACATACATACATACATATATACATATATATATATATATGAAGTATATAGGATATACTCTAAATGTAAAATCTAATTTTTCTTTACTTAACATGATATTTTTCAAAACAATTTTTATTTGAGTATAGAGTAGTCACCATTCTGTAATAAAGCAAGAGTTTGAAGCTTGTTTTTTTTGTTTTTAAATATGCTTGCCTTTTTGTAGTGGAGAAGTGCATACAATACCTGTTGTTATCCTTATGTGGCTCCTTAGAAGTTTTCATAAAGACAACAGGTTACCAGTGAAATATAATATCAGCTCATCAGGTTCCTCAGGTGCTCTTCTGCAAAGCTATGAAATAACAGTTCATCTCCTCCTTGGAGAAACCTAATACAAAATTTCCACATACAATCACCTTAAACTCTTCCCTCCTCCCTCTCCAGCTTCATATCTAACCCAACCCTTCAATTTCAGAAGATTTTTTTAAATAAAAGAAAACTAAAGAAAAAAAATAAAATAAAAACAGCTTATAAAACAGCAAAGAAAATAAAGTTATTTTAATATATATAGAAAGAGAACAAAATGAAACTTGAGGGAAAACTTACTGGCGTTACAGTTTATCCTGATACAGTCTAGATGGGGAAAAATAAATGAAAGATGAAATTGCATCCTTCAAGGTAACAGCTGCAGACATCCAAAAACAATCAGTCCACCCTTCCGGGGACAGACACACGCAAAGAGATGTGGCCATTTTATACTTCTACACAGTCTGTAAAAGTTCAGGAGTGGGTGTATATGTACAGTATATTCTATGTAAATATCTGTTACATAAATATATATATGCATATATATATACATATGTATAGAGAAATATACCACTATACATACATAGCCACGTGTTGACACAGAAAGTTTTCTTTTTATAGAAACCTAAAAATCCAAGAGAATCTTCCACTCCAGACCATGAACTGATATGAATCACAATTAAAAAATTTATAATTAAGGCATAAAAATCTCCCTCAAGACACAAGTCATACTGAAGTGTCCTTTTGCTTTTTAGAGACCTTTAGCAATTTCTTTGAGAAGCTTGAAGCTCAAAGTGAGCCTTTACACTTGGTTTCTTTTAAATTAATTTGTATTGTTATTGCATAAATAGACCGTCAACAGAGAATACCTGTAAAATCAGCCTATGAGATTTTTAGTGCAATATTTAACCCTTTCCAGCTCTCCCAAAGACAGACCCTCTTCTAATTCCCCCAAAGCCAGCCCAAAACGCTTTTTAATATGTGCACAGACACATTTGTCTGCTCAGGTGAGGAAAGGGTTAATATACTGCCCAGTTGTGTCCTACCATAAAATGGCCACTTGCAAACAGCTAACCGCACGAACGCCCAGCCCAGATTTCAGCTACTTCTGGAGGTTGGGGGTACTTTTGGGGGGGCTTGGCAGGGAGAATGGGGATTTCTTTCAAAGGTCCCCAGCCCTGCCAGTTCCTCAGAGCCCAATCTCACCTTGCTGTCTGAACGCCAAGACTGAAAGGGGTGTTTGTAACGTTCAGGGAGAAGATGAAATGGGCAGTGAAGTGGCAGATCTGGGAACCTTTTCTGGCCCTGCTTCATTCAGAGGTCACAGACAAGGGGGAGACAAAGAGAGGTGTAAGGAGAGAAAAATAGAGTTATGCCTGTGGAATCTAATAAATGGTAACTGAGGAGTCTCCACAAAGAAAGCAAGCTGAAGTGGGAGTGCCTGAGCTAGAGAGCTTCTGAGCATTGCTTCTCTCTTTTAACACACCAATGCTCAGCATATCTCAGAATATGGTCCATAAGAGGATCTTTCATTTATAAATGCTTATTTACAACCTTGTGAACATCCACTGCTGTGAAGTCTGACATGGGCAAGAGCTTTCATATTAGTGCTATTACATATCTTGGGCTGTTCTGGCCTTCTCTCAGGAAATCAAGGCCATGAATAATAGCACCATGCCAGTGGACATGTCTGGACAACTAGAGCTTTAATCACCAGGACTGGTTGTATTTATTACAGAGATATGGCCCAGCAAGGGAGATTATATAGAATGGCAGAGAAATATAATGCAGATTGCTTCTTAGCTGGACCAATTTTATGTTTGCTCAGACAGATGTAGGAAAACTATTTCAGCAGCTAAATGCAGTTCTTAAAACATGAAGGAGGGGAAGGAACAAGAGTCTATAAATAATAAATAAAGAGTTGTAATGAGCAGGGACATACCAATCATGAGTAACATGGCCAGAGAGAGTCTGTTTTCAAGCAGAACTCCTCCTGAGAAAATCTGGGTTTGGTTTTGTGCGATTAGGTTTGTCATGTGTCGTCAACCGCAACAGAAAAGTGGGAGCAAACAGCCCTGGAGCAACTGCTACGATCACCATACAGTGGTGGCTATATCCCTTTACAGGAATTGGGTGGGCTAAAGGGGGTTCTGAAGTACATGCAGGGGAACTTCCCTCTCTGACCTGATGGAGAGTGACAGCAAGAGAGACACTCAAGTCTGACCACAGGTCAAGAGAGTTGCTACAGATGGAACACGGGAATTTCTTATGGACTAAAGAGCAAGTATGCTGGAAAGGGAAACATAAATGGCTGGTCCTTAGTAACATTCATCAAAGAAACTAAAATCACTCTTGTGTTATTGATGCCTGCAGAGTTTTGTGTTTTGGTTTTTTTTTCTTTAAGTCATACCACAATAACTCTATGTCCTAGGGCTTGGCCTCAGGCTGAAACACTACTCCAGATGAAGGGATAGATGTTTCAAACTGAAAACCCCTTATCTTGGCTGCAAGACTCCTGTTTCAAAGAATGAGAGTCCAGGCCACTGAGAGGGCTGCCCTGACAACTACATGGCACTACTACATCTCTAAACTGTGAGCACAAAGTCTGCAATGCCATGTGATTGGGAGCCAGACAGAAACACCCAGTTGCATTCCAAAGGAGGCAGCTCCCCATCCAAGTTTCATCTAACTGGGTCTGTGAGGATCCTGCAGGGCAGCTAAGAGAGGGTATCTGCCTGCACTGTTACACCAGCACCACCACACCATCCACACTACCATCAAAGAACATGCATAGGGGGTTTTTTTGCTGCCTGAATTTTGAGCCTTGCCCAAAGCAATCCAAAAATTTTCCAACCATTAATACATGAAGTTGTTCTCTCCCTCTTAAATCAGTTTTTCAAAAGGAAGAAAACACTTATGTTCATCTAAACTAGTATAACAGTACAACTCCAAAGCAGAGATTTTTCCTGGCAGTGAGGGTGCAGGTGTAATCTGGTCTTTGTGCTCAAAACAGTAGCATCTGGTTAATTCAGGAATATTTTTTTTTAAAAACTCCTTGGGATTCCTCCTGCAGTACCAGGGCAATAAGACTTCTGGTAATCATCATCTGTGGCACTCAGCCCTGTTATCAGAATTTACTTCTGAGATAGGTTTTGGAGCTAAGTATACCTGAACAGGTATAAATCCAGTCACCTGCCAGTTTAGCAACTAGATAAGGAATGTGGTGGATAGCAGGGAAGTGAAAATAGTGTCTGTTACTGCATGGGGAGCAGGAGCAGGATTAGCTGGGAAGACCTTCTGCAGTTACTTTCTTTTCATTAATTGTCTAATGTAAACCTAAATGTAAATTGTCTAATGTAAATGTCTCAAGTTCCTTCCTTAGTGTTCAGATGAAAAGTTTTCCAGAGCATATCACCAGGAAAACGAGCCAAAGGCACTATCCTTCCAAAAGGTTAAATGGCTAGACTGCAATTAGCTAACATTATTTGAATGGGGGTATCTTTAGCAGCAAACAGAACTCTGAAATTTAGGCCTATGTTTCTTACCATTTTTATCTTTCTGTCTGAAAATGGTAATATTTATTTGATGCTGCTAAGGCTTCAGGCTGCTTAATCCTTCAATCAAGAAAGAAAGTAATCTTTACTGTGTGAGGACAAAATGGTTTTTCCTTTGGATGAGCAGCCATATGTGGCTATGGAAGAGTACTTTAGGGCAAGAATAGGGCAAAAAAGATAGCCAGGGCCCAACTGTTTCTAAGCTCACTCTGCATTATTTCCTATGGGAAAACCAGATAAAGTTCTGTGCACACTTACCCCATATGTTAAATTGAGGCTCCTTGCCTCTCTCTATTTTTATGCACTATTTTTATGTAGAAATGAGAAAAGAAACTTTCCCTTTTGGATGGGCAGATGTGGCTCTGACACCCTTCAGAGTTTATCTTAGGATAAGATAGGTGAGAGAGATGATTACACTTCCTTAAATGAGAGGAGGCAGGAAATCCTAGTCACCAGTGACCTGAAGATATGCCAGGCCAGGAAGAAAAAAGCTGAAATATTCTTAAATGAAAGCCAGTAAAACATTATAAACCTGACACTTATCAATGGGAGGAAAAGCATGGCTCTCCCTATCAGACCAGCCATTTCTTTCTCTTTCTGCACATCATCTCAGCATCAAAAATTATTCCCAAGCATGTTCCAAGATACAATTTGCTTAATTTCTCTCTCTCTCTCTCCTTCCACTCTAGACCCATTTGTTCAAAATCTTTCTCAACAGAAGTGAGATATGTATCACATTTGGATTTCTATTCCTCACACAATAAAAACTCAAACTACTGAGGGTCAATGCTGTCAGCATGAAGCTTTGCAGTGCCTTAGGCATCCACATCAGAAAGGTCTAAAGCAACTTCCTTGCCCCCTCCCTTAGGGAATCATTCATTGCTGCTCTTCCTTTCCCTCCCACCCTCTGCCCACTGTGTCTCTGTCCCCTGGCTGTTGGGACCCTGGGTGTTGAGGGGTGAGGGATATGCCAGCCCCTGCAGGCTGCTCCGTACGCTCTGTTCTCAGGGCTGTTTGCCGTGCGGGCCGCAGGCTTCAGGCCTTTGAAGGGTCGAATACCATCTTTTGATTTACCATGGCTGATGGGGTATGGGAAAGCTTTACAAACAAAACACACAGAAGAGTCAAAAAAACAGAAAAAAAAAAGGAAAAGAAAAAAAAAAGACATAGGAAAGACCTTAATAAAGACACAAATTATAATAAGTAATCAAATGGAATAGATCAGAGAAGAGACAGCTCTTAGTAACAGTATTAAATGACATAAGAAAAGCATGATTAAATATCTCATCCTTCAAAACAGTCCTTTTTCACACACATCTATCATGCTAGATGCTTGGGGGATACTGACACATAGCTAGTCAGCACCAAGCATACTCAGATCTTTAGTGGTGGTGTTGGTGACTGTTTTGCACTGGTAAGGAGATTTTGGCAAGGTCAGATAAAGATTTCGTTCTTGCTTGTGACATTTGGGCTATGAATGGTCTCCATACAGAGTTATATTGCAACTTAGAGTCAACAACTGGAAATGAATGCCTCTGGTAAGGTGATTCCTCCTCAAATTCTGTTCTTCAACAGCAAGGTAACTGCTGTTTTGGTAGAACAAAAGTTCTGTTTCAAGGACATTTTCTGATAGTTTTATAAATCTGAATAAAAGAGAGATGAAGCTCAATCTGGGTTCCAACATTCTAAACTATCCCACTGTTGTGTTAGACATAGGAGAGTGCTGACAGGTTTCCACTGATCCAGTCTATAGTCACTTTGGGGAAGATTCAACCTCATAAAAATTTGCAGCTGAAAACTGGCAAAATGTGGCATGCACATTGCTTCAGTTCCTGCTACTACACAGAATCAGCCTTCAGTTTACACAGGGGTTTGTTTAAAGATTTTGTCCCTGCATTAAGCTGTCAACACATCTTTTCCAAACACTCCAGACCATCTGTCAAATCTTCAGCTGCATCTTTTAGGTGCCAGACAGTAAGAGCTGAACAGCCCATCTTTAGGCTAGGTGATGGCATAACAGATCCCAGTGAGTGCTAAAAGTGACCAATGCCAATCAGGCACACAATGTTGACAGGGCCTGAGGGAAAATACTTTCCACCAGTATGATATAATGAAAACTGGAAAGGAAAGAGTAAGCTTTAAAAAATAAGTATATTAAGAGTTATATAAATATACCTGCCTCATAACCACTTAGGGTCTAAGTCTAGGAGGCTCCAAACATGCAAAATGAGCAACTCCCCTAAATTATTCCCCTAATTAATTCTCGTTAATTTCTAAGAAGATATAATAGCATCAAACAAGTGGTACCTTTCTCAGAAAAAAAAGTGGCAATTTTTGATGAAGTCTGGCAATTTTCATGCTGTAGTACTTCTCATGTGGGAATATCAAAGGTGACAATAGCAGCCCTTTCTAAAATACTAGCACATCCCTCACAGGGTGAAAAGAATTCTCCTTTTAAGTAGAGAAACTAGGACTCGAATAGCAAAAGAACTGGCTCTGGGCTACAAGAGGGTACTGTAGAGTTGGGCAGATACTCTGTTGTCCCACCACTTCCCCAACAAAAGCATGCCACTAGCAATATTTCAGTGATTAATTTTAGCTTCTGACAAAAAAATAGCTCGCCATAATTTTCAAGAAATGAAACAGGGAAAACATCTCATTTTTCTTGATTATTAACAACAACTAATTATATCAGAAGAAAAATGCAAGTACATAGATACACAAATGCTCTGGGGTTTTGTGGAAGGTTCTCATTGCACAGGCTCAACAGCAGTTCTTTTGAGCTGTTCTCCAGAGAAACCCTGCAAATCTATGAAATATTTCTGCTCTTAGAGTTAATATGGGCAGAGATGGCTATCATCACAGTGCTGTTTCTCTTTATTTGAGGAGTTACTTTCACAGCTGAGGTTCATCTATTCCATCTATGCTATAGGCCAGTCTGGATAGCACAGCAATTGCTCTTATGCAGCTACAGACTCAATGGTGCTTTACACCTCTTCAGTCAAGCTAAGAAGAACAAATATGCAAATATATGGGGTTTTTTGGTTGGTGTTTTGCTTTTATTTACTAAAAGGCAAGAGGTTCTAGAGACTTTTAGATGGACACTTTCCTTTTAAGAAATATGAACTTGTTTGATGCAACTTCTTCTCTTCACTTTCTCATTCAAAAAGTAAATAATAGGGTCTGGCCCACAATTTCAAAGCCAAAAATACCCCACCAAGACCCACTAGATGCAATTTTAAAAAGCAAGCTAGTTCCAGAGGGCAACATATTGTACAAACAAAGCTGCTTCATGGTTTGCCCCTGATGGCCAAAACAGGGCTCTGAAGATGGTGATAGTATTAGCTCAAAAAATGAGAAACTTTTTCTAGTGGGCCTTAGAACGCTGACAGAAGCCTTCTCGGACCATACACAAACCTTCCTATGAAATAACCTACACATTAAGAGGCATAGGATTATGCCCTATTTTGCTAGTTTTGCCTCTTTAAGTCAGAACTTCTTTTTATTTGTATTCCTGAATTCACATGAAGTGACAAGCTGCATCACTGAAAAGTGAAAGAAAGCTTCAACTCGTGTATTTACATTCTTTAAAAATTTGTCATTCCATAGAACAACTAAAGATTGGCAAGAAAATTAATTGAGACTAATCTAATAGCACATTCACTCCCAATTGCTTATGTATTGTTGTTATTGTTGGACTTGTTTCTCGTTCTCTTTTTAAATTATTTTCTGGTAAGGTGTAACTCTGAGGAGACAGAACACAGCCCTTTGGGATGGGGGGGATGTATTTTTGTTATTGTTAATTTCTTTTTTATAGAGACCCAATCAAAACACCAGGCTTTTTTATTAGACATATAAAGTATGTCAAGCTGTATCAAATGCTGGCAAATTATTTTGCATCCATTTTGCTTCCTTTCCATGTTTACCTTTGACTGTTTTGAGTGATGTTGAATGAATGAGGGATGTAACTGATCAAAAGATGGACCAAGTAGCATGTTTCACACAGAGCTCACCAGTCCCAGACCAAGAAAGGAAACTTAAAAACTTAAAGACTTAAAAACCAACACTGTCCATAACAAAGAACTGACAGCAAATCTTCATGCAGCAATGCAGAAGAGAATTTCTCTCCGCAAGAGAATATAAGTATAAAAGTTTCAGCAGTTATTTTAGAAATCAATCCAATCCAATCAAACCAACAGAAAAATAAATGAAATAATTTTTTTAAAAACACTAATCACAAGCCCAAAGTAATAGTGAGGAGGGCAGTGGAAGGTGTTCATACGATACCTAAATTGACCATAAGTTTGACACGGCCTCCATCCAGCTCCAGGCGCAGAGTGTCAGCAGAGTCTCGGGAGGTGGTGGCCATCAGCAGCCCATAGGCACGCTGCGACATGAAACGGAAGGACACATCTTCTGCTTCTGTGTGCATGACCATTGGCATGATGATCTTCATGTACATGCTGCCATCATAGCTCAAGATAGAGGCCTCTGCAAGGAATCAGCAAACAATTGCAAAAAAATGAGAAGTTACACCTCTGAAAAAGCCTCACATCTATAATAGAGCACTGTGTCTACAGAAACCATAGCACTTGCCACAGAAAGGTATGTAACTGGGAAAAATGCACCAAACATTTAACTCCAACCAGAAACCCTGCGGGGCAAATATGAGCAGCAAAGAAAGTTACAGTGTTCACTGCAACTGGTGACAGCAGTACCCAGGGACACATAATTCCCAAGGTCAAGCATGCTAGGATAGGGCTCTTTCGCAATTATAAGGTGGCAAAGCCATCATTTTCACATCTTCCAGAAAATGCCATCTCTTTGAATGCACTGAAGTCCAGCCTTCCCTAGGACTAGCACAAATTACTAGAGTGACTAGAGTCCCAATTTCTGGTACTCTTGTTGTTGCTTATTAAGACAGGAATTTCATTTCAGACTGGTTCCTTTAAGAGCAGACAACCGTATAAAGTGAATTTCCTAATAGGTCTTTTCTAAATCAGATTTGTTCAATGTTGTGATTTTATATTTTTCCACTACTTATTAATAACCAATGTTAGTAGAGCTCTGCTGACAAAACCAATGCAAATGAAGAAAGGAACAAACCTAACTCCATTGCAAGTGTCATTCAAATGCAGGAAAAGTTAGAAGATAGAGGCACAATGAAAGCCAGGAGGAGGAGGGAAAGAAGTGAAGAAAGAAGTAATATTTTTCTATCAACTCTGAAGATGTCAAAGAAAATTGGAATTTCAGCTGAGGAAAAGAGTTAAATTTAGCATTCTCTATTTGTTCAGGGTCTTGCCTGCAGAAAGTGATATTCTCTTCTAAGGGGTAGACTTAAAGTCTTGTGTTAGAACTGCAGCAAGCACTACAGCATGGCAATCATTGTTTCTTCACGGAATATGCTCAAAAGCATTTTTATCTGCAAAATTTACAAACCTGCGTAAATTTATTATTGTAGAAATCAGACCATTCCTATTCCCCACAGCCACCCCCTACCAAAGGCAGAGCTGTAAACATTGCTCCATGTAGGCCTTCTACCATAAAACTACATCTCAAAATCCCAGAGTTTAAAAAAAAAAAAAAGACTGGTTCAGCTTCCTAGAACTATGGATGGATTGCTCCATAAAGCTCGCTGACCAGTACCTCATCCAGTTCAGTTCAGCTAAAGTTTTCTCAAATGGTTGACTGGGATTCTCTCCAGGCACCACCACCCCCCAGAAAATTAACAGCCCATCTAATTTAACCAACTGCAAAACACGTATTTGGAATGTAGATGTTCCCCTTATGTTTCAGCCCTTTGTCCCATTTTTCCCAGCTGATGAGAGCAGAACTTCCACCAGGAAACAGCAAGCTTGGCAGAGCCTAGCCTTACATCCTCTTAATGTCTAAATGTTAGATGCTACAGTAGGGTAAATGGATGGGAAACTGAGGAATAGCCAAATGTCCATGTCGTAAAGCACCCATGGCAAGCTCCAAAATGGCCAGTAAGAGAACTGAACTGCAATACAAAGAATATACAAATGAGGCGATAAATGAAGATAAAAATATCAAGGTGATAAAGTGACAGAGACATGCACATGGTTCCAAAACATTTGGAGGGGATCACTCCAGTTGTGCTGGTGCAGCAACCCACCACACTAATAGCTGGTGTGCAGCACATCTGCAGTCACAGGACACATAAACATATTAAGAAAACTTTTCTGGGAACACTATTAAGATGTCTGTGAACATACCTACTCACCAGTTTTCTTAGCTGCACTCACCACACACTGCCATGGTCTGTACACAGAAAGCTTTCTGCACACATCACCCACTCAGCCATTACATTACACACATCTTTGGTACCAACTGCCAGTGCTGCCCTCGGGTCCCACATTTTTCTTTGGCCAAGAAACAGAGAAAGAAAGAAAGCTTCTTTTTCAAGTTGGAAGAATAGATTATTCTCTTCAAAGTGCAATTCTCTTCCCTCTCACGTCTGCACCTCTCACTTGCCACCCACAGCTGCAAGCTGGAACTAAATGTACTGTATATTATACATACACTCAAAGGCAATGCCTATGTACACACAAACCTTTCTTGCTCTCTTTCCTCTCTCTCTCTGCAGATTGTATTAGAAAATGCAGTCAAGCATGAAATGGCTCTTTTGACGCCTTCAGCTCAGATGTGCCTTGCATGAAACAGCTGCTGGCCCAAGCACATGAAGAGCAGCGAGATGGGGGTTGGAGGATACTGGGACTGTGAGTGGGAGTAGCTGACACAAGTGTCCTAGTCTGCTGCTTCCTTCTCCACAGTGTCCTGTGTTAGGTGCTTTGAAAACATGAGTTTTTCTGCAGTGACTGGAACAAACCAAAAGCGTGGTAATAATGAGTCTCTTCCCTTCAGACTTGTGTCCTTCAGCTTTACTGAACCCATTGCCAGATAATTACTATCCTTAGACAACAAATCCCAACCCTTAGTATTATACTTATGTATGGAGGACCGATGAATACTCTGAATTGCTGAAGATGACAAAGAAGTCTGAACAGTGTTTCTGCTGACATCCCACAGTAGCCTAAATCAGGTATTACTGTCCCTTCTCCAGCCAGTCTACTACAAACATGATGCAATTAAACCTCGTAACAATTAAGCAGATAAAATTAAATACCTTGAAACACTTGAAACAGTCTCCTCACAACCCCAGAAGACAATGTTCTGTTCTTGTGTGCGCCCTCATGCACTTGACATATTTCAAAAATGACAAGATTTCATTCTCACTTTGCAAGCCTTCATAATCTGGAGCCTTTCAGCACCTCTTGCAAGCAGACCATTCCCTCCAGCTATGAAAACACCCCTTCAGATGAGGGTATTACCTAGTAGCATACCAGTCATACAAATAAACTATTTCTTTTTCCTGACAGTCAGTCCCCAAAGCCTGAGAAAGGCATGTTACAGCTGAGCAACACATACAGCAAATCTGCTCAGGGTTGAACGTGACCTGGCAACAAGTGCATGACCTCAGCCTCCCAGACACCTGTGCTGGCAACTTCTGCCTGAATACAGGCATCCATTCAATTGTCCTCAGCCATCTGCAGCAATGGGACTGTAATGCTTTGTTCAGCACCATAAATACAGGCAGCAGCACAGTTATCCAAGTTTAAAATACATGCACATTTCTGCCACCCTTCTACTATAGGGTAGCTATTATATTGGATGCACAGGAGCAATATGTGAAATCTTGTTTTGAGACCCCCACAGATTTGTACAGACAAAAAAATACTGAGTGGCATTTATTTGTGATCCCAGTGCCAGAAGCTTCACTGCCATTAGTTTGGAGATGGGAAGAGGAAGAAACCAGGTGCTGGTTCAAAACTGCTCTGACACAATGCCAGAAATCTGTGAAAATCAGTATGTTATTAGGAGCAATTAGCTTCCCAGGCTTGTGCTCTCAGAACCTGCCAGTTTTAATTTTACACTTAGCATCCAAAGGAGCAATTCATTGCTGCTTCCACACAAGGCTCTGCATAAACCTCCTAGGGAGATGGAACAGGCATAATCTTAGCATACAGACAGAAAATTATTCAAGACCTTTTCATGCTATTTCTCCTGCTTTTTAACCTCTCACTTGTATTACTCTCCATTCCTTGTCTCCTTTCTTTCTTCACACTTTTAGTTTTCTGTAGTGTCCTGTTCTTCCCTATGGTCTTTTTCCTATGCCTCCCAGACTACAATGCAGTGTAGTTTCTCACCGAAATTTTCAGAAAGGTGACAGTGCAAAAAGAATTAAAAATATCCACACTTCATGAAAGTTAAAGTCCTCAGTGACAGCAGTTCAGGGCCCAGGACATTTTCCCCGGATACATTTTCAAGACCAAAACCTAAGAGCAGAGATTTCCACATTCTTGTGAATTCAAACATCCCTAAAGAGCCTAAGCTTTGTATTGGCAAACCCAACACTTTGCTGCAAGCATTGATTGCACAGCTCACCTCCTGCCCTCACATACCCACTAGCAGACACATGGCCTCAAATAAAAAATAGGTTTTCTGAAAAACCAAAATTACACTTTGAAACAAAACAAAACCAATGAAACAAACAAAAATTTTAAAAGCACAATAAATCCTCTTTCCTGTCTGAGTGGATTTCATACAGATGAGATTCAACAAAAGAAGCCTGACAAGTAATTTGGGAAGCCTGAATGTAACCACTCAGACTGAATCTGACTACAACCTAGGAGATAATGCTCCTGTTTTGGTGGAAAAGATATGATGGGAACTTAAAGTGCTCACAAGCAGTTAGAACCTTGCACATAATCCAGCAGGAAGGGTGCCAGAAGCTGTGGAGTTTCCTGTGCCAGTGCCTTGCTGCCCAGGGCTCACACAGGAAGGCAAGTGGGAAATGGGGGCCAGGTCCAACCAAGAGCCAGGAAACCTCATGGTGATGAGGCAGGTCCATGCTCAGGCCAGGAAGTCAGTCTGCTGGCCAGGGTTAAGAGTGACTGCCAGGCAGGGCCACAGTGACAGGGCTGAACATGGGCCTGGCCTGGCAGCCCCCATGGCCAGCACACCATGGGGACCTGGAGACTGGCCCTGCCTCAGCATCATCGTGTGGGGGCTGATGGCCATGGGGGCTGCCATGGGGGCTGCCATGGGGTTGGCCATGGAGGCTGCCATGGGGGCTGCTGTGGGACCCTGGGCTATAGGCAGGGTGGGGGAGCCCCAGGGGCCAGGCAGGGCCTGTCTGTGCTTTAAACATGCTAGTGGTACCGTGCTCTAGGACTGCTTCTCCTTGATCCATGAGAAAAGTCCATGTTTTCTAAATGTGCTATGACACCTTCTGCAGTAAACTGAATTTTCGCTGGATGTCTCCCATCTCAGTGTCATTTAGCTTCACTTTAAACTTAGCCCACCAAACAGGAAAAAGCCATTTGAAGGCATATAAATGTAATTCACTAGCACTGAGAAGGACAATAACAGAGAACATAACACCATCTTTAAAGACCTGCCTAAACTGAAGCATTACATTAGAAATAAGAATGGGCTTTATTGTCTAGCAAAATACCATGCAAACAGTAAGTATCACTAATAAGCCACTGATAGGGTTTACTGTGCTAGTAAGAACAAAGCTATTCTGCTTTAGAGATTTCAAACTGACAAGATGTCAATAATATTATTATGAGATTTAACCACTGGAAACTCATGAAGATAAAACAGTAAAAATCTTGGACACATACAGCTACAGAAAAGTAAATAAATCAGACTGGTTTTGCTGGTACTTAATCTCCCTAAAAAAAGTATTTTTTCAACATCAATCCAAGTTTTTCTTTGTTTTAAATTAAGATGACCTTCCTTCTCCACTCCCAAGTGGGTATATGGCTGCTTCACAAAAGGATCTTCATATCCTGAAACTCAGTATATCACTATTCATCTCTGGCTTCTTTCTTTCTTTTCTATATACTCTTTTCTTAAATTCAAGTTTTCCAATTTGAATAGCATATGTCAGTTAAGACCAAACAAGCACCTAGAGTAATTACCTAAGACATCCTCACCAGTGCACTGTGCACAAAATAGTCCCAAATGAACAGCAAACAGGAGACATAATAGAGCAAGCTCCAAGGCACCCATCACATTTTCCAATAGGATACTAGCAGAGCAAGAATACTGGTGGAGCAGTAGTAATAACTGTTGTGGGTGCCCAGGGGGCTGGCACTGTGGGCCCTGCCTCCTGGGGAGAGCGGGAAGTTTTAATGAGGATATTAATATGCATGGGAGCCCAAAAGTTACTGGTTGCTGGCATTATGTCACTCCCCGGTTTCTCTGTCTCTCATTGGTCAGTTCCAAGTTAACCCCGCCGAGAGGAAGATTTTAAAAATGCTCGTTGTCCTTTGTTCCACCCTTTCGGCATGTAGCAGCTCACAATAAACTGCTGTTCTGCTGGAAGGGAGTTTCCCTCAGCCTTACCCCTAGAGAAACCCTACTTATGTTAGAATCTCCCCCTTCTCTTTCCTGCAAGCTCACACGCACACACGGGACTGTCTGTGTCTCCCCCGAAGTGGGAGCACCCGGCAGGTCCCACACACACCGAGCCGGGACCACAGCAGCTGCAGGAGGGAGGGGGACCGGAGGGTTTTTCTAACAAACTTTCACTTATAAGGCCCTAAATATAGACAAAAATTGCTACCAGATGTTTAGATAGGCCAGATGACATCCAGATGAATATTCTTCACCAAACACATTTTTATAAAACCTTGCAAATTTTATTTCATAACATTAATTAAAACATTTAATTTCTGGGCCTGAAAATAGCGCAAAAGTGTGAGTTCCTTCATATAAAAGAAAAAATTCCTGAAGAAACATGAAGTGCAAATCACACCTATTTATCTACAAAGTCAGAAGAGAATAAATACCCTATTCACCAATTTTCTTTCCATACCACTGTGTCACCCTGTTCCAGTACCTTATATATGTTCTATTCCTTTGAAGTCTTCCGAAACACAGAACCAAAGCCTGCAGATAATATTATTGACTAAGTATCCACAAAATGGAAGACATAAAAAAACTAGGTAAAGAAGGCAAATAAAGAGCCCTAAAGCACACAGTGCATGTACTATAATCTCTTTCAGTCAAAAAAAAAAAAAAATCACCTTGATTCATAGAGTTTAGACTTTGAAATTACTTTGGTTATGAACAAAAGTAATTCTGATTTTTCTTTTCAGAACAGCACTTATTTTCTTTTTTGAGTCAAAATTAACACCTTGCTCTTCTGCTTCAATATTATATCAAAATCCTGTAAAGCTGTCCTCAGAATTTTCATCTTAAAGTGGAATAAATCTCAAGGAACTAGTTAAAACTGTAAGGCTTCTACCATCATAAGGTAAAATCCCACAACATTTTTTGTCTGTCTACAACAAAAGCTTCAATGGAGACCTTCCCAATTTTAAACCGACCTAGGGAAGATATATTAGGGACATGGCTCCCATATCTCTCTTCATTAATAAACCTCTCTAACATTTGTCATCTGGATCCTAGCTTTGCTCAACGTCTGTATTTAATCAACTCTCCAACTCCCCAGGCTACCTGTGTCTACCCTACAAAGCACTATGTACCAGTTTCCATCAGAATCAGGCTTGATGTGCCGTCCTACACTCCTGTTGTCACCACACACAAAAGAGTATGAGCTAATCAAGGGGTGTTGTCAGGCAGGGAGTTAAAAAAAATAATTCCTGTATTCCACAATGAAAGGCAAATAAACTTTGTTTCTCCTTTCTTTGGGCTGCAGTCATGAAGAACTGGCCTAGGGAGGAGCTGTAAGAGCATCGAGTACCACAATGGAAATATTTGCAGACAGAGGAAACTGTAGCTTGTAAATGTTATTGCTAGCCTTGGGAGGTGAGGAGTGAGGTTATATTGCCATACTGAAGCTTGGCAGAGACTCGGGAAAACCAAAAAGGAGCACATGTGCTTTTCAAATCTACTCCAAATGTCACTCTAACATTTACAGAGCTGTGTACAACTATTTGGGAAGAAATCTCTGGCAAGAAGGCTAAGGGTAGAAGAAGAATTGCCCCTCAATGTAAAGGAGCATAATGGGAAAACATGATACTAAAATGGTAGTTTGAGAGTTTACATTCCCATGGGTGGCACTTCAGAAAGTGATGCAACTTCCATTTAGTTCAAACATCTTTGAGTCCTCTTCATGGCACTGTCAAGCTACATGAAGCATTTGATCACTACCTGCTGAGAAGTGTTCACTGAGAAAAGGAGATTACAGCAAAAATGTTTGGTTTATCTCAGTGTAAAGCTAAAAAAGAGGTAGCAGACACAATTTGTAGCAAGTGAAAAATCGAGAAAATGTTAAGGAAAAAATGCACAATGAGAGTTGCCACACACTGCAACAGAACAGCTGTAGAAGCCCCAGTCCAGGAAATTTTCAAAATACAATAGCATAATGCCTTTAACAAACAATTCTGCTCTTCAAGTTAGTCTCGCTTGCAGCAGGTGGTGGGGATGACTTTCAGAGATCTCTTTTGACCATGATTATTCTATGTCAAGTGCCAGAATGCCCTGACTTCACTGGATATTACACCTTTTCACAAACATCACCTTACACCTACAAATTGTTACTGATTTGAGGTGGAAAAGGGTTCCAGTCATCATCTCTGGAAGTGTTCATGAGGCATCTGGATGTGGCACTTGGGAATATGGCTCAGGGATGATCATGGTGCTGCTGGTTTGACAGTTGGATTAGACAATCTTCAAGGTCTCTTCCAACCTTGATGGTTCTTTGATTCTGTGATAATCAGTCTTTCATTTTTGAAAAGCAAGGCTGTAATGTAAACTACATTCATAACCTTTTTAAACCCCATAAATAACCTCTCCTCAGTTCTGTTTTTCCAATACTGGAAAGAAAAACTAACTAATATTGCCTCTGGCTGCTGGTTTAAGGAAGTTTCACAGCATTAGACAACCCTCAATTCCGTTTTATTCCTTTTCCTCATCTGACAGCCCCAAATCCCTTTGTAAATTCCTGGAAGAGATGACTTAACAGAACAGGAAGCAAATGAAAAACACTGGTCTACAAATTGTAGGTCAAACTTGTCCACACCATACTGGTTTTGAAAAAGCAAAAATTCTTCAAGTGAATCAATGATTTAGCAAGAGTCAGAAGTGAGACACTGCCATGCTGAAAATAAATAAGCAAAGGAACTAAGTAAGTATTTATTAATGTCATGTAAGGCAGGCAGCTTCATGGAAACAAGAATGTCTCAACAATTGCACAGGATGGAAAACAGGTCATCTTGGAAGGGAAGCCCAACACAACAGAGCAGGTAGTGATTAGGATGGTAACAACAGCATACATGCTGTGGAAAAATACAGAATAATATGTAATTTGGGTTTTAAGACTACAACTTCCAAGCCTAAAATACAAGATAAACTAAGCTGAGTTTATAATTCTAGGATCTGGAGGAAGGACCCTTCAGAGCCTTCTCTTCTCCTACCACAGATCCGCTGTCTTCCCTAAAAACATTCTCAAAACCACTAATCTGAGAGTGGTCCCCATCTGAGAGCAACACTCAGTGCAGCACTGACAGTGCCAAAATGATGACACTGATTTCCAGGCATCCCACAGACTGTGTCCATTCCTAATGAAGTCATCAGTAGAGATGCAACAGCCAGATCTGTTTACCCAGATAATTGCAACCACTGTTCAATTATTGGAATCATGATAAAAAGGCAAAGAGAAGCAGAAACTAGAAGCTGGCATGGAATGGCAGTTGTTATTGCCAGGATCATGAAGGCTGAAACTAGAGGTACATGTTCAAGCCTGTAAATTTCACTAGCAGATAAAAGAAATTTAGTCTTACTTTTAAGTAACAGACACTGCCTTTTGAAAACATGATCATACCCCAGACTTCCACTTACCTCTGGTACCTGTTTTTAAACATGTTTTTAAACCAAAAGGAATTTCAAATAAAAAAGGAAGAAAAAAACAATTGGCATGGATATTTAAGGTGTTATGATGACCCAAATTACATGGAATTTCAGTGTTTGGACAACTACAGGAATGTCCACGAGCTGTCCCTCTCTGACTTCAAACATGACCAAGTGCTGTTTCTGTCTTACAAAAACAGTATCTTTTGGTAAGGACCCAGTTAGAATTTTATAGTCCATAAGGGTGGTTATAATTATCACACAGTTACTCAACTCCTACAAGCCCATCTCAAATGCCAAAGGCAGTAGTGCAGGATGTACAGTGCAGCACTGTATACTGGTCCAACTGCCTACACTGGCATTCAATGAATGCATTTACAAATAACAGTAGCCAGTACAAACCTCCAGCTCAAAACTGAAAGATTTGGGTTCATGGAGGAGTCCCATTAACCTTTTTCTTCTCCTCTGAGCTCCAAGAGCCTCCAGTGATCTTGAAGGGAAATGTAAATGATAATAAATCCTGCTTCTTGTTGAAGCTGTAAAGATTTAGTCAGCATTGGCAACTTACAAGATTCTCCAGTCAAAAGAACTGTTGATATATAAATTATGACAACAGCTGTGACCCTAAAACTTTCACATTCATCATTGTGCAGCCCACTTCATTATCTTTGAAATTCAGGGCAGTAGTCAGAATGCAATGAAGAGTGTCATATTCCAAAAGCAGCCTGATGTCACAGTTAAGAAAAACTGACTTTTCTTCAGCTGCTTCCATCATGGACTTACTGAGATGCTGAGGTCTAAGACTATCCCAATCCAAACAAGACTGACCAAAACTTGAAATTACCAGATATCTTAGACTGAAAATATCATTTATGTGCAGAAGATTTTCAGATCACCTTCTATGGCGGCTACAACTTTCACTGAAATGCCTGGATCTCTCCTGCTCCTAACTGAAAGCTATCACATTGCCACTCTGTATCAAGACACTTGCATCCACTTACAGATAAGATGTAAGAATGTACCCACATCTTGTACTGTTCTTTTTATACTAGACATAATTAATAACTCCAAGAGGGCTTTAACAGTGAATAATGAGCTATTTATCCTGTCTAAAGCACTTCTGTCCACTATAATACAGTCCAGAGGGACGTTTACTCTCTGGATTGCTAGCAGCAGATTAAATGCAGCCAGGGAAGAGGGTCTCCTCAGACCTTTAAACTACCTCAAATGTCTAATTCAGTGTCTGCACCTCCTGACTGACATCACTTTCCATACACCTTCATTCAGTGCTAAGCAGCACACCTGCAGAATGAACTTCCTGAGAAGAACTCCGCCATGAGTGGGCAGGTAATAAAAAGTTTCACTTCACTGTGGTCTTCTCAGGTTCTCCAGGCTTTTGAAAAATCTCTTTATGAGACTGAGAACCTGAAATACTCACAGAGCAATAGCAATAAATTGGTCCCCCACCCACAGCAGTGTTAGTCCTTGTACTGTTCAGAAAAGCATTAAGGATAGTACAGCTGATATCTCTGTCACAAGGGTGGGATAATAAATTCAAACATCAACCATTTATTCCTAAAGACCAGAGTTCAGAAATTCCTTAGACAGAGAAAAATAGGAATTTTGTAATCTCAAATTAAGACTGGGTTTTCCACATCCAAAATCACTGTTTAATACGATCTGCAGGAGTGCCTGTGCTCTGAGGATGTCTGGGACAAATGGAGGAATAAAGCTACCCATCACAAATATGATATATTTGCTAATCTGGGTGGCAGACAGAAACTGCAATCTCTAAGAATGGATTCTGAATCCTAATAAGAATTTAGATGTTTGATAAAAACATCAAGAGCCACAGTCTTAACACTATGTACACTGAAAAAACCAGTTTGCTCTCACCTAAAATTTCTCCCAGGCCCCTAAGTGTAGAAGAGTTGGAACTGGGAGACTTAATTGCAAAACTAATCCCATTTAGATAAGTGGAATCACAGGGAAGGTCAGGGCAGTTAATCACTACCTATTTGCTGAATATTACCCATAATGAATATTAGATGCACAACACTTTTACAGCAAGTAGCTCTTGTTGATACGAATATGAAACAGGTACCTAGTAAGAGTTACCTCGGTAAGAAAAGGTAGGAAATTAATCAGAACAAAGATGGAAACCAAGGTAAATTTGGGGAATGGCCAGTTCCAATATATGCTTGGAGGACTGGAAAATGCTTTCACATGTATTATTGGGCCAAAGTATCCAAAGTATCAGAGGAAGTGAGATTATCAGAACAGAGTCCAGTACAATTTAACAAAGCATGGTAAAAGCAGATGGGAGAGTGGCTATGAGATTAACGTTGTATAAAGGCTGTGGCAAATCCATCATGAGGTTTTCTGGGCTCTGAGAAAGCCTGAGCAGAACTGGCCCTACCAGCAAATTGTGTTTACTTCAAGGATCAAAATTTTCTCTTCCCTTGTTATACAAGGACGAAAAAATGGTGGGGGGAGAGTCTGACATTTCCTACTCCTCAAATAATATTTCTCCATAGAGGTAAAAGCCATTAGTCATTATTTATTTAAACGGGGGAAAAAATAGTTACATCTGAAGGCATTCTTTCAGTTTTTCCACTTCTTGTTGCTAGCTCCTCCTCTTGGGCTGTCTGCAATCTGCATCCCTACTGTTTCTGTTCCCACTGGAAGGGGCTGAGAAAGCAAGGCTGCAACTCTGCAAAGGCAGCCTTCAGCTGCAGGAGAAGAGTCTGGCTGCCACCCGGGCAAGCAGGAGAGCTAGGAATAGCCACACCCATGTGCCACTCACAGCTGCCCACGTTTAAGGACTCAAACAATTCAGCCCAGGAGGTAACAAGCACTCAAAGTTCCACAAGGACGCAGTGGTAAAGGAAGCCAACAGCTGTTACCTGTGGCTGAAACATGATAGTGGAACCTTCTGTCAAACCAGTATCAAGCCTTGGTGTCCCAGATGGCCCCAAATTTGAAAAATATTTGGGACACCATCCAGAAGCCTTCCCACAAGGGATGTAAAATTGAATTAAAGTCAATATAAGGAAATAGAAGAACTCATAGTCTGGAAGTTTCTATATTCTAAAGGATCCTGTACAATTTCAGAAATAATTCAGACAAAAACTATTTTGCAAAAACATACTCTGTTTGAGCCAGACTGTAACAGCTGCCTATTGGGACACCTTCAGTTTAAAATTGAGTACATTGCAAAAAATAATCTAAAGCCAACTATCTGTATGTACTTCACCTGTCAGATTTCCCCCTCCTACTTTTCATGGCTTCAGAATATAGTATTTCTTTTTTTCAAATCTTTCATATTTTTCTTTCTCCTGTTACTGTGCAAAATGCCAATACAAAAAAACCAGAAAAAACAGCAAGCTACTTGCACTAGGAAATAAACAAAGCACATCAGAAAATTCCTTCCTGTAAACTGAAATAAAATTTCATTATATTTTTTCAAACCTTTTCTTTTTTCAATTTCCATCTAGCTTTGGAACAAAACAAATCAGAATATGCACCGTGCTTCCAGATACACAATACCATAGTTTTCAATGACAGTTAAGGATTGACTTATCCTTAACAGCAATTTTATCAAGTCAGAACAAGATTCTGCACAATATCAAAGCAACAAGGGATGTATCCAGCCACATCATGCCCTTTCCCCTGGGAAACACACAGTTAAACATACAGCACTTGGCCGTACACAGCATAACACTGCTTTACTCTGCATAAACATCCTCCCGTGCTGGCTAGACTGACCACAAAGGGAGGAATACAGCAGAAAAATACATAACCAAAGGAAAGGCAAAACCCTCACTCTTCCAAATAAAGTCAAGTGTTGAACAACCAGAATTCAAGACATATTTGAACAATACTCTCAGACACACAGGATGATTTTAGCAGGGTTTGGACTTAGACTCGATGATCATTATGGGTCCTTTACAGTTCAGGATATTCTATGATTCTGTGATCTATGGTGTTAAAACTGCCATCTAATGGTGAAACTGTAACTTTGAAGCAGGCAGAGTAGACAGCACACAAGGAAACAAATGTTGCTTTTGGATTTGGGTTGACAATCACCTTTTTCAGCAACATTTAATTATATGCTGCTTCTTATAGCACTAGCTGCTGGTGAAGCAAAAGTGTATGTTTTAAGTGACAAAACATATTTTCCTCAGGGATGTGGTTACTGACTCAAACTGCCAGATTTGATTTCCAGTTTTATGCCACAGATAAGAGACTGCACAATAAAGAATATAATAATGCCAAAGTTCAGACGTGGATGTTTCGAGGACTGATAATGTCATCTTAATTTCTGATGAGAGACCTACCAACACTGAACAAATGCAGAAATGCTGAGTTAAACCATCTAAATTACTCCAGTGATACAGATTTACTGGACATTTCAGCTATTCCAGAAGCTAATGACTGTTAGTCACCTATCATTTACCTCATGATCTGGTGGTACAGGTTCCAAACCACTTTCCGGGTGACTCAAGTAGGGGCAGAATTTGTGGCCTTGCTATGCACCTATACCAAAGGAAGCTAGTTCAGACAAGTCAATAATTGCCTTTCCCCTCACTTAAATGATAATTAATAGTACCTCTTTATTATGCTACCAATGATCCCCTAATAACTATTGAATCATAGAATGGTTTGGGTTGGAAGGGACCTTAAAGATCATCCAGTTCCAACCCCCTGCCATGGGGAGGGACACCTTCCACTAGACCAGGTTGCTCAGAGCCCCATCTAACCTGGCCTAATAATGTTGGCCTATTATCTAAAGTAGAAGGACACAAATCAGGACTCTTGAGATCTATTCAACACGTTACTTTGTGATTTTCCTTATTTGATCTGAAAGTAGGAAAGAATGTCATTTACCTCATTCAACAACACAATTTTAGATTCTCACTTAAGCAATAATTACAAAGTAAGCCAAATATATTAAAAGAATGTTGCTACTGGAAAAATAGAACCTAATGAACCCTGGTATTGAAGGTATTATGTGTCAGGCACAGACATTTTTGGAATCCACTTCTGACAGGTTATTGACATCTAATTCCATACTATCACCAAGGACAGCTCAATTTACTCCCCCTTTTAATAATGTGCAAGTGAGGGCCAGTGAAAACTTTCAGACTTGTAATGAAAGACAAGTACCTAAGATATATAAAGAAAAAATTCCTTCATAAAAGTCTCTCTCCAAGTTATTCCAGAGTTTAGAATCTCAGAGCTTAATACATGAGCCCTCAGTCCCCATATCACTGGAGAAAAGGGATGTTAGGCTCTTCACTCACAGAAGGCATGTGGCCTCTTTTGCAGAAAGTGAGACATTCTATTTTCAATATAAAGTGAATCACAGGCTCTTACGCTGGAGCTTCATCATGATCCTGAAAGTCTGGTACAATATCTGTATTGAACATTATGCTCTGCTTTTTCCTAAGGGTTCCTGAAGGGCTGCAAGGGTATGGAAGGAGCCCAGAGGGTGAAAAAGCTGTGTGCATTAAGGAATTAATACACTTCAGTATATATTTCAAGTCTATTTGAAGGAAAACACAGTGTCAAGCTTTTTCCAAAAGGGTTCCTAGTAGGAACTTAGCAAATCAAGTTGCTGGGTGAGCAGAGCAGGTGATGGGGATGCAGAGGACAGGGGTCTCAGGGACTGGTGCACTTGCTCAGACACTTTGGGGACACAGTGAGGGGTGGATAGCAGTGCTGCCTGAGGCCATTAGATGGCAAAAGAGGCTGTGATTGTCTCCTCACCTGTGCCACTAGTGCTGAGAAGTACTTGTTATGTGTTTTTTCCAAAGGACAGCAGTGTGGCTCCTCTCTGGGGTAGAAAAAAAAGCAGAGACACACAGCAAATCCCAGTCGGTTTTCTGTGTCGTGTTACTGCCGCCAGCTCTCACTGTCACTTGCTGGACAAGGTCCCAGGTTTCCACTCATATCTGCACAAGTTCTGGATCAGCAAGGGCTATTTCAAAAGAAGTTTTTCCTAATTTACACCTGGAAAGGATTAGACGTAGCTCTATACCACAAAGAACTGTTTTCTAAAATAAGCAGCTGACATACTCTGACCAAAGTGGAAAAAGAGTAGGTCTCCTAATAGGATGCTTTTCCTGTCCTCAATTCCTGTTATTTTAAGTCCTCTATGCGATTTAAAGCATTAAGATGCACTCAGGAATGTCTTTTGAACTGGCCTACTTTCACAGCAGAAACTGAGACAGAAATAAAAGACAGCTCATCCACTGTCACACTGCAAAGCCAGGACTGTTCAGGGACACAAGCCACTGTCCACCACAGCTGGGCTGCTGCCCCCCAGTTTCTGGATGATCCAAGAGCTACCTGCCACCTTCTGGTACTTTTCATCAGACAAACCCAGAAAAATTCTCCGAATATCGAACAAAAGTCAAAATAAGGAAGAGGTCAATAATTCCTTTGGAAAGTGGTAAATAATCCACAAGCCTAAAAATAACCTAAATCTGTAACAGAAAGGGGACTGATCTTGACACCACTTGAAACATAGATGGTAAGACTCTATAGATACAACACCTGTTTTTCTTTCAAATTCTGCAGATAGAGAGAGACTCAAAAGGGGAAGAACTGAGGCACAAGACAGTTTTTTAATATTTCAATTAGCCTTTTTTTTTGGACTAGCATTTATTTACTGCAGAGTTAAGCATCTCTCATAGTTACAGATTCTCTATTTATATCTGCTAACTGTGCAAATTTCCTGGTTCTCTGATTCCAGACCAGCTGCTGGGCACAGCTGTGCTCCAACAAAGGCACCAAAACCAGCAGAATTGCTGTGGGACTGTCATACTTCCCTAATTTCATCTGCATCTGGAAGAGGAAATCACAGTGCTTTTCTGACCCACTCCTGACACAGCTCAACAGAACACCACCAATGTAATTAAAAAAAAAAACAAAAACACACACACAAAATTAAAAAAACCCTTGGTGATAGATTGTCAGTGCTCCCAAGCTTCTACAGCTTTTACACGTTGCACTAAAACTTCCTGCACAACATGCAAGGTTGCCAACACAAAGAATACAGGAATCCAAGTGAACAGTCACCTGCAAACCTTTCAGACAGGGCAGAGGACACCCTATGAGCAATTTGACATGAAGAGATCAAGGCATAGAATTGCAAGCAATATAGATTCTGGCAGCAAAGAAGCCTCTGTTTAATGGGAAGAAGGGGAAGTAAAAGCAATGGAACTAGGCAAAGCACCCAGTAGCTCATAACACATTGCAGGCTGTACAACCACATACAGCTATGTCGCATCTCAATCTTGAAGTGTGTTTTTAGAATGCAGATTTCATATTTCTGTGGGCATCAAGCTCAAGGATCCAGCAAGATCAGGTCTGCACCCAACAGAGGGGACTGGCACAGCCTCTCCTGGCATGCACCACTGGCTACCTGAAGCCTGTCCCTGCTTCCCCACCCACTGGCTGTCCTGAGCACCCTCCTTTCCTAATGGCCAATTCACACCCTGAGCACCTTACTTATATATTTGGATTTTACCTAAGAGCTGATGGGTCCCTAAGTACTTCAGGAGGCAACTCTGGGGTTTGTTAGGATTTACTGTTTTTATTCATGAACACCTAATTGATTTGCCAAAGATCAAGCTAAGTCCATGACAGAGCAGGACTAAATGCAAGTGAACTACGAAATAGTGGACTATGCTTTTGTTGGTGTTTTGGGGGTTTATGCAGATAAACAATATTTTGGATGACAGCTTGTCAGGCAGAAAAGTCTCTGTCTTCCATCTGCCACAAAGATGAACAGTTAGCAGCATACTTGCTGCTTCTGCACTAGCTGGAAAGAATGAACCTTACAGTAGGGTCTCCTCACCAGCAAACTGGAAACAACACCCCATGCTTCTCTTTCTCACATCAGTCTGTGAATACCTGTTCTAACTGAGATGTGAGCTTGGGATCTGAAGGGGTTTTTTGCCAACAGCTTTTTCCCTACAGTGCAAAACCTTCCTTAGCAACAGTCTTTTCCCATCTGATACTGAAACAAACACCACATAATGCTGTTTCTAGTTTGCCTAAACATGGAGTTTGTTCCACAATTCTTTGAGATCTAGAAAAAAAGCTGAAGAATCAAAATGTTGTTTTTACACTATTAACTATTCTATCCTTCCTAATTCAGTATGAGTTATTATAATAAGTAAATTGCATTAGGAATCAAACAAAACTTACTTTGGTAATAAGTATTTTGCATGTTGTATACATGTATTCATATACTTGCTAATTAGGAAAACAGATCCAGTCATTAACAGGATTTAGAAAGGAAAATGGGTATTTTGAAGTTGGAAGACATTTCCAGGTTTTGATTCTGAGGCATACATTTCACAGATTGATTCAAGCTAGAAGCAGAAGAGCTGGCTAGATCATGGAGCTTCCTTCCCTTCCTGTCCTCTTACAAAGCGTTTTTCACTGAAGTGCAGAGCAGCCTGGCCTTGCTCTGCCATTTCAGCCATCCTAGTTCCCAATGTCTAACAGATGGGATTTCCACCCTTTTCTATGATTCCTGCTACAGCAAAACAAAGCAAAATAACCCCAATCTCCTTGTCATGGTATGATATGCTCCATTTTCCTTTCTTAATTCAACCCAATATTCCATAATAAGTGTCCTTCCTTGAAAATTCCCCTTCCTTAGGAAGGCAGTCCTCCCATCAGAGCTGATTCATCACCCTCTCCTCAGGTTATCATTTACCAATCAGTAAGTACTGAACCCTTCTAATATTTCTCTATAGTTCCTCCCTTCAGCCTCCTGATTATATTTCAACTTATTTTGCCAATTTCCTTCATATTGTTGGATTTTACTCTAAGCTGCACAACAGTGCTTTCTTGATACCTTCTATACTTTTATATTTCTTAAATACACATTTCTACCCATGTGACTAGGAACACTTCTAACTAGCATGGGTGTAGCTGAGTATCCAATAGCACTTCATTAGTACACAGTTTAAGTAGTGAGGAGTTGATATTCAGGCTTTATTATCTTGGCAAAGGTCAATGGGTAAAACTATTTAAGTCTCCTTTCTTGTGTGCTCTGTAAATCTCATATCACTATCAAGTTAAATATATCCAGCCAATCACTGGCACATCATACAAAATTTCATCATTTGTTTAGTGCCTTATAAAGGGCAATGAATAATTTTACCTTTTCAGTGGCAAAGAAACAAGAAAGTTTTTTCCCCTTGAGTGGCTCAAGTACTACAGCATTTTATCTATAAAAGGTTGCTTGTGTATTTCAAAAAATAGAGCACTGTGTCTCAACAACCATTCAAGAGCATTAGCACTGCAGGTGTAGAAAAATAGAGAAGACAAAGCTACTGCTATTTTAGAAGAAAATCTCTGACCTGTACAGATTTTAATGCACATTGCAGGTCCAGGCAATGTTGTTCTTTTGGGGATATGAACTCAAATTATTAACACACACCATGAGAGGCCCCCATTTCTGTACTGACAAAGAATAAAATACTCTGTGTCAAGTAGCAATAAAAGGAAAATTAGTTAGATAAAACAAAAATAAGTATCATTCATTAGGTTAGGTTTCTACCTGTTCTCACAGTAGGATTTCCATTAAGCTTAAGAAAAACTATGAAACAGAAAGTCAAATATTAACAAAAAAAATACACATTTTGCTGTTCTTCAGCTCATCCAAAAATATGAAGCTCTTAGTGATTTATGAATTTTTCCACATTGCAACCCTTTTATGACTTTGGAAAGTCCTAAGTATGTGGCTTTTTGGAGAGTTTTTTTTTGCAGCTGGGGAACATAAGGCACAGCAAAATGAACTTGCCTATAGTTATATTAGCTGGAAATAGAACTCTAAGGCATGTCTACATTGTATACTTTTGTGAAGCACCGAATTAGTGACGTCCCATACATGTCAAGGCTTGTTTTGTGAGAAGCCCTGATCAGCCTTACTCTCCAGCCCGGCAGAGGTGCTGAACTGATGTGACACAACTCAGGGATCATCTGCAGGTATTGCCACTGTAGCAGCCAGCACATGGCCTTGCAAACCAAAAAGGACCACACACAATGTAGCACAGGATGCTCTGTGCCCAACACACTGCAACACACCTTCTGAACATCATCTGCAGGGCAGCTTTGCAAAGATCTCTGAGTAGCAGCATTTCTTGTGGTTTTACCCTGGTCCACAGGAAATCACTGGTTTTTAGCTCTCACAATCAGATAACATTTTCTTAATCTTTACTTATTCCTTAAATTAAGGCTTGTACAACTTCAATTTGCCTTATTAGCACGTCTACTAACTTCTTCCATGGTTTTTATTTAGTTCGAGACCTCTGGATTCTGATCAGACACACAGGGAGTGATAGCTGAGTGAGCAATGCTGTCTAAGAAAGAGGCTGACCCTTGGGGAGCTGTACAGTAATCAGCTTTTCATTACTGCATGCTGGAAGGCCAAAGTGCTCTTCATGAGTGCTCTTCCCAGTGGGAAAAAAGGAGAGGAAGAGAAGATGAAAGAACTCCGGTTCTGATATTAATTATCTCTATTCTACCACAACATTTAAATATTTATCTCTAGAAACTGCTAACCAAATATCCCAGGACTATATTACCATGACTGCAGAGATCTGCAAGTATTATTTTAGAGATATCAGATAGCTTTTTCAAGGTATAAAGAGTAGCTTAGTGCCCCAAGAGCCTAACCACTAAATTAGGCAATATCTTAGATTCAGACACACAAATCCCAGTAAATTAAATTCCCTCAGAGTCAGGGCCTGTGGCTAATTACTTTTGTAATCTTGAATCTTACTGTAGGTGCCTTAATAGTTCAATAGTTAATAGTTTCCCAAAATATAAAATTATGGCGATATCAATCTCAAATGCTCTGCATATGGGAAAAAATGGCACTTTTTTGTATAGGGTTATCAATCTGCATCCTTATAAATAGTTTAATGTGGATTTATTTAGTATATCCTGACAGCCCAAAGACAGGTAGAGATGTCAACAACTTCCTGGCATTCTCCCAGCTATGATCTTGTCTGTTCATTTTAAGTTTGAAGGGTCCCCCATGAGTTATCTGTCTGGAAATGTAGAAAAATTCACCCAAGCCTCTGTCTCTGGCTTCTACAGAGAGAGAGGTAATACTGTGAGATTTGGGAGGCTCCACAGCACTATGGCAAAGAACAGCCCAAAGTCCATTGCCAACCCATGTTTCAAATGGGTTACAGTTCACTGCCAGAACAGAAAACATCTCATTTCCAAACACAAACAAGCCTAAAGCCAGGACCACCACTCCTGGCTGTATCTGAGTGCTCTTCCTTCCTGCCCTAAAGCTCCCCTAGGTAGCCTTCACCAGGAAACTGCTCAAGTCTGTAATCTAGAAGCAATGCTGAAGCAAGAGAAATCACAGTTACCTCCAGGCCCCCAAAGAGATGCTGAACTACAGTTCTTGGCATGCACAATCTCTTCAGTGCCTAACAGGATACTGCCTTTCAATGGATCAACATGGGAAAAGAAAGTTATGGGTGCCGCCCAGTTAAATAGGATTTTACTGACCAACACTTTGATTGAGCACAAAGATCAAGCATCTCTCCATAATCTGAGAGAAAGCTGTCTAGGAAAACCAATTCACAGCAAAAGGGACATGGCAGCTGTTTCAAAGCTGCTTCTCCTGGAAGATTTACTGCCTGAGCCTTGGCCGGTGGCACAGACTAGGGTAGAAACTGTAGGCAACACACACAAAAACACACAAAGAAAGGTAAATTATCTGCATTTTGATTTTTATAGCTTCTAGAAAAAACAACAGTGTTAAAGAGAATAGATGGGCTCAGCAAATCGTCACCAGCCCAAAGGAAAAGACAAAAGAAAAAAGAAATCACAGCAGTGTAAATCAGTCAGGGAGAAAGGGCTAAATGAGGATGCTGATTGCTAATCTACATCCTGTCACTCTGACTTTATAAGCAGGTAAGCTCAAGAGGCTATGTGTGCAAAAGCAGCCCCATAAAAGCCCTGTTTTTCCCAATCTCATCTGTATTCACAGTGGACCAGGTTTTCACTTTATTGCTGCAATGTTCCTGTTTCTTCTGCAGGTCCATTAGCACTGTGCACATTGCACAGTCAATACCAATTCCAGCCTACACTTTTCTGCCTTTTTTATTTAGACACAAGTCCTTCTGTCTGCTGGATTCATTGCTCTTCGACATGGCTATTTGCAGTCTCCCTTTACATTTTGATTATTTTTTTAAAGCAGCCAAAGTGCCTTTGACTTAAATACAAAAATTAAAAGATAAAGTGAAAACCGTGAGGCATTTAAAAATGTCACAATAAATCATTTCTGTTTCTCTTTACTTTAATCCTTTTTGTTTTCCATAATTACCCAAAAAGCTTGCAGGCTAGAAAATGAGCCCCACCCCACCACAAAAAAAAAACCAAACTTTTTTTCAACAAAGCTCTATTCATTCCTTTCCTTATCCCCTTTCCCCACATCCGAAGAAATCTTTCAGGACATTCTTAGATCTTCTGTACCAGACAGGAATGTGAAATTATATCAAACTGGAAGGTGGCAGAAGAAATCTGGCAGGCTTAGGGGAATAGTGTGCAAGAATTTGAACAAGATATAGAACCATGATGTTGTCTCAGTAAAAGAGAGGACAACAGACTGGAACAGGACTCCATCTCCACTTCCTTCACCAAGGTGGTTAAAGGCATCTTCACACCACAGTGGTGTTTCCAGCATCAGACTGGGACTGGTGAAAAGTGATCTGCCAACTATTACCAGTGCCTTACTTTATTCATACCCTCAGATAACCAATCCCATGTTTAACATGAAGAAAAGATGGAATTATTAAAAACACAGCTTTAAGGCAAGCACCTTGGATGCAGTGCTAAACCATCCTCCAGTATCACTTGTCAGGGAGAGAAAAGCTAAAATTCAGCACTAGTCAGTCCTACAAGGGGACAGAACAATCAAATGCTAATGCAGAATGAAGGAAATTTGCACAAATTGGACTTGAGAGCTGACCAGCAGAAATGTGGTAGCAGTGATTTGAGAGGTTTGCATCAAAAAAACCCAGATTGCAACAGAAGAGAACTTCAGTGAAGATATCGTAATAAAATGGTGAATAAAATAAAATTCTATGACTGGGCAGTGAGCTGTTAGGCTTCCACCTCTAGGAACTAGAACAGTAAGATTTGTGCAGACACTCTAGATATTTTTAAATTCCTTAGTATGCCTAAAACCTTTCCTTTGATCTATTATTTCCTCTTTGGTCACAAACATTCTCAACACAGAGATTAAAAAAAAAAAAACAAAAACAAAAAACCCAGAACTATAAAGTATTTGAAATGGTTTCTGTATTCTTGCTTCCTTCCTACTATTTAGCAAGCACATGCCTTTTGCCAGTCACTTGTTCAGGGGGAGGTCTTGTCCTCACATGGCAGATGATACATTACAAACTGCATTTTGTTCTGCTTAGTTCACACCTTGCTCTGCTCCCCGGGCTGGGAGGACTGAGCTGCCTCATGGCTCTCTGTCTTCAGCAGTTTCACACACAAATGAAAGGAAATCAGAGCTAGAGAAGAAGAGTTACTCTCCTTTCACCAGTCTACTTTGTAGCTCTACCAAAGATCAGGCAAGTCAGAAAGACTGACCTATTTTCTAACCTGTAATGCAAATACTTCTCCAAGAGATGACTAAGGTATATAAAGGAGAGCTGTTCTATATGTTTCTCATTCTAAGTGCAAGCCTAGAGCTTCCAGAGCTGTCAATCTAACATGCTTTTCAGCTGAGGACTGAATTGTCATCTTCCATTTTACTGCTTTAATGAAAGATAGTGGAAAAAAAAACACTGTTTAAAATACCATCTTTTTCCTTTCTCAGCAGTTTGAAATGGGGCCTGTGTGTATTGGGGCAGTTGGATTTAAATCAATTCCACATGACTCTGAATCCTAAACTCTGGGTGCTTTGATACAACTTCCAACAGTAATCTCCTTCCACCTTGCCTGTCCTTTCACTCCCTTTAGCAGTATCACAACATGAAGAATTACAACTCCTCCTTGTTCAGAAATGGAAAAACCCTGTTGACCACAAGAACAAAAGATTAGTGTGGTAGGTAACCCTAAGGGCCCCGGCTGACCACAAGAGGACCTCACCCTAACAAGCAGAACTTCGAAAGTCAAAAGCTGAAGGACATAAAAAATGGAAGCCTCACGAGACAACAGCACTTATTATAAAGCTGCTTTTCTTGTACATCTTCCTTGCTGCTGTGTCCCTTCAGTGGTAGGACCTTTGTCTTAATGTAATGGATATCTCCTAAGTTTTATGTTGTACCTATTCAGCAACTCACAGCCTATAATCATCATGAAGCAGCAAGTCACTCTGAAACTTGTATTAAGATTTGATTTATCAGGATACAGTTTCCCTCTTCTGCACCTTATCTCCTAATTTTAATCTCCCAATTTTAACTTCTTGCTCTCGATTACCCAGGGGGAAAAAAAAAGAGGATGTTAGTAAAAAATAAAACAAAAATGATGAATATTATCTTTTCTTTACACATTCTCAGATGCCTTAGCAGTTAGAGTGAGAAGGGTTTCCCCCTGGAGGGCCATGCCTTGGAGTCTGGTACCTATGGCAATGGATTCAGCAGGACCAGCCTGTGTGCTGCTCTGTGAGATAACTGCATTTGAGGCAAGACAGACAAACCAGATTGGGGGGAGCCAATATACACCACCAAAGAAGATCTATGTGGGTACAGCTTCTGCATATCCTTTCCATATCACATAACAGCCTCATCCAATCAATCAAAGTGTCCAAGGGACGACCGCCTATCTCCACATGCAGAAGGAGTCCATTAAGGGAGCATCATGAATGCCAAGTCTTTCCTCTCCCCCCTGAGATGAATATAGGAAAAGAAATGAGACAGAAAATGCACTGTGCCAGTGCCTGTCTTTCAGCATGATGGCTTTGACTGGGCAAAGCAGGGAGATGGAGAAAGCTAATTTCACAGATAACATCTCCAAGGTCTATATAGTAATTTTAAATATTGGAAATAATTTTTCATGACAAATTAATCTACTTCATCCTGGTTTCTTCCATCAAGATATTCCCTTTAATTGTAAGGACAATTGGCAGTCTTAGCAGAAACACAAAATGGTCTGATTGGTATGGAAAGGAATTGAAGTATGAAGCCACAGGGACTGAGATCAGCCACCAAGCTATAAGAGACTCAAAATTAGAGGTAGTCTGAAGCAATTCTTGAACCTAGTGTCATCAGTTTGTCTCAGGACACCTGACAAATCACAACAGATGTGGTGCATATTTACAGTAAGCTCATTCTGGATCATCCATGTGACATGTTGTGAGACTGAGGCAGGTCCCCTAGAGGAGGGAGGGGAGCTTGTGGGTGTGTAATGGCTAGTCTGCATAAGACAGAGGCGGTGAACTGTCACTGCCTGGTGGCTGTAAACCAGGTTTTGAGGCTGATTGGAGGCAGACCTTGTGGAGACAAGATGGTGTCTTTTATCATGTCAAATTGCCCTCCCTCACACACCGCAGCCCCCTCCTCCAGAGCAGGGTCACATTCACACTTAGGCCTATCGATGTCAGGGGCAGCTGAGAAGAGATCATAAATCATCAGAGACCCCTGAAGCACCCCCAGACTCATTTCTGTGGCCTTCCACCAGAGGACTGAAATCTCCTCCTCCCAGAGGAGGTACTGGAGTATTCCCACAAAGGCAGAGTGTTATTTTAACCCATTGGACTTTGTGCTTTGTTGCCTTCTTCCCCACCTCCCCCTGCAGATCAAGATGGATCAAGACTATCAGTTCTAAAAAGAGACTCTACAGATGGTGATAATGTATCCTTTTATTCTTATCCTTTCTTTTTCTTGCTTTCTCTTCCCTACGCATTTTCTTAAGTAACATTTTTATGCTTCCATGCCACTATATTACTATAGATAATAATAACCAAAACTGTTACATACCAGCTTTCCATTGCAACTAAATAGTTCTAAAATAAACCCCAGATATATAGATGTGTGTGTATATATATATATATATATATATATATATGAATTTATTCAAGAGCTGGCCATTCAGTGTCCTTTCACTGCAATCCACCCAAAAGGATCTATTACAAAAACCTGTGTTACTCTTGTCTTTGTAGGGGAGAGTCATAATACACCATCATGTGTCTTGCAGGGAGTAAACTGGGAAAGATATCATGGAAAGGTGAAAATGTATTTCCTTCCTTCATGATGAATTACCAGTTCAAATAATCCAAGTTTTACTAAATTCTGCCTTCCTCTGTGTGCTGGTTTTTGCTGGGGTAGAGTTAATTTTCTTCATAATGGTTAGTGTGGGACCATGCTTTGGAATTGTGCTGAAAACAGTGTTTACTACATAGAGATCTTTTGTTGTTGCTGGGCAGAGCTTACACAGAGCCAAGACCTTTTCTGCTGTGTGTACTGCCTCACCAATGAGGGAGCTGAGTGTGCACAAGAAGCTGGGAGGGGGCACAGCCAGGACAGGTGGCACCAACTGACCAAAGG
This sequence comes from Alaudala cheleensis, assembly GCA_013398995.1. Lineage (NCBI taxonomy): Eukaryota > Metazoa > Chordata > Aves > Passeriformes > Alaudidae > Alaudala > Alaudala cheleensis. Next base: position 266,515 of record VWYE01003790.1, read on the forward strand.
GATATTCCAAACCATGTGACATCATGCTCAGGATAGAAAGTGGGGGGAAGGGGGAGAGATTTGGAGTGATGGTGATTACCTTCCCAAGTCACTGTCACATGTGATCTCCTGGAGATGACTGAACAAACCTGCCTGCATGGGAAGTGGTGAATGCATTCCTTGTTTTGCTTTGCTTATATGCATGGCTTTTGCTTTTCCTACTAAACTGTCTTTATCTCAAGCCATGAGTTATCTCACTTTTAGCCTTCTGATTCTCTCCCTGATCACACTGGTGGAGGAATGAGCAAGTGGCTGCTTGGGGGTTTGGTTACTGGCTGGGGCTAAACAATGACACTGTGATATTCAGACAAAACTGACCTGCTATGAACAAGCTGTCCTTCAGTCTGAGAGTTATCTGAACAACTTTTTGTGCCTTGACTTATTTTGTGGCTTACATTAAGGAGAAACCCTTGCTATGAATTGTCATTTATAAACCAAGAGGGAAACAAAAATGTCACTATAATATTGGTCCTAGAAGAGGCCATACTAATAAAAGTATGTTCTATAAGCATTAATCAAATGGTCTCACCAACCCATCAACATCTTTTTTGCTGTTGTTCTAGTGTTCTTTACAGGAGTTGACAGTACACAAAATCATACAGTTTTGGGTAATCATACTTCTTGAACTGGGAGGACCTTACGAAACCTACACTCCTCAATGAACAGCCAGAAGCACAGAAGTTTAGAGAAAAACAGCAGAAATTATTATCTTCTGCAGTGCTACCAACTAACTTATTCAGAAGAAATGAAGAGCACCTGGAGTATAACAAATTCAAATGCAGCACAGAAGACAAGAGGTGCCTTAAATATCCAAAGCATATGATGATGGATCAGGATGAAGAAACAGGAGGAACACATGGATAAAAATAAATCATACCCATAACATTTTAGGATATAGGAGAGACAATCGGTTTTTATATGGTCTCAGATTTTCCAGCTGCTTGGCAAATGCTGCTGGAGATTGTGACATTAATGAGATTCTTTGAAGTTAAAGTTCAGCAACATAAAACCCATGAAATGGTCTTTTCCCAAGCAGATGTAATCACCATGACTGCAGAATTAACTGCACACTCTTCTGTACTGAGGATATCACAAAGACATTAGAGTGCAACAAATGAAGTTACTTGTCCTGGAAAGCACATATATTCAGAGTGCTTTTGACTGAATGTATATATCTATGGACAAAAAAGTTATAATGAGTGGTAAGGATCACAATATAAATCCATAAAAGTGAAATATTTTTAAATTGTTCCTTAATATTGATTATCTTCCCTTATAAGTCCACCTTGGCTGCACTGTCCATACTGAAGTTAGCATAACATCTAAGGAGCATCCTGGGAATTGTTTGAATGTTAGCACAGAAGTGATCCCATAGAAGATAAGGAAAGAATTATAAGATGGAGGATACATAAAAGCCTAATAAGTAGAATAATCCAGCACTTATGCAACAAAGAGTAGCCTTCTGGTCTGAAAGTCAGTCTTTTTAAGGAGAGATACAAGCTAAAATCACATAAAGCTAATTACATAAGCCAGGCCTGTGCTTCTTGAGCAGGACTGTGAACAGCATCTTCCACAGTAGTAGCTGCCTGGGCCAGCCATGAAGGGACAAGCCACAAGTGTTACAAATGGATTTATGGCAAGTGAGAAAATTATCTTCTCACATAAAATGCTCTTGATAAAGTTAACATTCTTCAGATCATGTTTAATTGAGATTTCACCATAAAATTAGTGAGAAACAAATTGAGATAGGTGCAAAGGGATTGTATGAAATTTTTTTGCTAAAGTCAGATGGAATTTTTTTCTGTAGTTTGAACACAATTTGGGAAACTGCACAATAGGGACTCACCTGGTACTAGTAAGTCAGTGAATAGATGAGGTCTAGAAAAGACTTACTTTCTAACATCTTTATATCATGATATCAAAAGAATTATTCTGATGTTTTGATTTTCTTAATTCTTTGACTGTTCAAGATCTAGCAAGAACTAAAAGAATTAAAAACTTTGCAGCAAAGACTTTTCTCCTACTGTGTCCATCTCTCCTGGGAACCCCCAGTCCTATAGGAAAATCTATTCTCAGCAGTTATATAGCACTTTACTGTGTACTCAGAAGGTCTGGACAGTCCAAAAAGCATCAATACTTTTGAGTTTCTTTAAATAAATCTTCAAAAATGTGATTAGCATCAAACATCTTCATTATAATTAAAAATAAATCTAAGGTGCTGCCTGTGCTTGAGACAGCAGAGCATGCAGCACTTGGTAGTACATGGTTCTGTAGCATTTCTTATTACTAGTAGTTTTACAACCTCTCCCTTCACTGCATGCATAATGGGAAGAGGTGCATTGTCATTAAACTGTTCTTAGTAAACACTGCTGCAACAGGCGCTTAGCAGATTATAAAATGTGCAGTCCTATGTTCAACGTCATTGTTAACAGCAGATGTGTTGCTACTCACAGCGAGTTTACCACAAAATACAGAAGGCTGGTTTGCTCAGCATGTAAGCTGCCCATCTGTGAGCCAACCCAAACAGAAACGAGCACTTTCATGGGTTCCAACCCTCGGGAGAAGAACCAGAATGGGATATTTTTGTCTTTCTGCAACAGACACTGGATGCAGCTCAGCAAAGGAAATGGAACAAGCCTTTTTTCCCCCTCCCCCTCACCTTTACCTGGAAAGGACATGGGCTGTGTCCAGCTCTGAGCAAATAGCTTCTGAGGTTTAAAATCTAAACCTCAATGTCTTTTATTTCAGTTTTAAATGATCAGAAGTCTCATACCAACCTGCCTTTTCCAATATTACAGACTTAAAAAAAACCAAAAAAACAACAAAAAAAACCCCACTGCAGTCAAATCATTTAAATAGGAGAAAATGTTAAAAAGTGAGTGATAACAATTTGATTCTCATTGGCCTAAAAATATCTGATTTTCAGTTGTCTTTTGCTTTGTGTCCTTCCTGGGCTCTTCTCCTCTGCAGCAGCTCTCACAGCGTTTCAGTAGAAGGAAAGGGTGCAGAGAGTTTTCAAGATCCAGCAGACCTCATGCATCTTTTTGAGCCCAGAGCATTTTCTCTGTAGCTACAGAAAATAGCTAATTTGAGTACAACACACATTCCCCTCTTCCTGCTTAGTTAATGTCAGGGCTTTGAGGTCCTTTCCAGAAAAGTCCAGGGTTGTGAGGCGGCACTTTGTAATCACAGCTAAGTAGTTCAGCATCCTCCACGAGCCAGATACCAGCTCCTGCCTCTAACATCTTAAGTGCAATTAACAGGGAGCTGCAATGACCTGATGCAACTGATGTCAAACACTAACAAATTACAAGGCAAAGGGTAAAGAAGGCATTAAGTACTTGATAAGACCCACCAAAGATCCTTTCACAACTGATGCACTAACCCATACTTCCCACCCTCCTGCATGTCTGCAACAGCCCTCCAGCCTTTGCTGACAAGACTCACAACTCACCCTAATTTCCCTTTCAACTTGGACAGGCAGCTCAAAAGCAACAGGGGGAAGCATGGTAACCATTACATTGGAGGAATCTTTTTGTCAATTACCTCAAAGCTTGCCCTGCATCTGATGATCAGAAAGCATTTGGGAAGTATTCCCATGGGATTTCAGATATTTTAGGTCCTTTATTTCAAACCAGCAGAATAGCAGACCTGTTGAAACAAGGTACTTGAGAAGAGAGAGGCTGCACTGCAGACACTGTTCTTTGGTACTCTACTCTTTCTAAAACTCCAGGATGCAAGAATGATTCCATATTACCAACAGTACAAACACCAAGGTTTGGTGGGTTTTTTTCACCAATGCCCAGCAAACCACAATCCAAAACTAGCCAACTCAGTATAAAGTCTCAGTATGCACTAGCAATTGAAACTTTCATCATAAATCCACTTCACTGTGCCTGTGATTCATTTAAGAGCTATCCAAAACTAATTTCAGTTTTGGAGTCTTTCTGGCATGATTAAATCTTTCTCTTCACCATATTAACAGCAGTGCAATAGAGCTCAAGGAGCAGGGGGAGGTGAGATCATTAGCACATTGCAAGGCAGTCAGAGCATCACTTGCAGGAGGAATTATGTCCTGCCTATTAGCTTCTTCTCCATTTCTTTCCTTTCTTTACTGTATTTGCAACATAGTCACACCAAGTTAGACTGTTTAGTAGAGAACCTTTATGGAAAGGTGAAAGAGGATGAGAAGCAAGGATTTAAGAAAATAGCAGTGGGTTACCTGGTCACTGCAGTGGAAGTAGTGACACTGCCTGACACTGGGACTAAACCAGCAGTGAGTCTCTGATTTCTAGTTACAGAAAAAAATTAGTTTCTCAGGATTAGGACTTTTGCATACATCTTTTATATTGTCCTGAATTGTTTCATCACAATTTTGTTAAACGTACACACATTCTGATTCTAAAACATATTTATTATGACCTCAAGTTCCCATGCTAGACATTAACTCATAAATTTATGTCCCTAATTCAGACTGATGAACATCAGACCACAGCCAAGTTATGGATCTCAGGCCAGATTTGATATTAATTTTTCCCAAATTAAAATGCTAACACGCCTTTAACCGACTGATTTCTTTTCACTGACAATAAAAATAGTAAAAGCTAACAGCATTGATATATAAAGGTACATGGCATGAACCCTGTTCTTTATGTTGCTGTTAGCTTTGGATTCTCTTCTGCAAGCCAGGTCTAGGAGATGGACAGGAGACAGATTCCACAAAGCCCTGAATCACAGAGCTGGTCACTCCTAATACTAAATAAAGACCAAGGGCAAACATACATGCAATTTTGTGGGGGAACAATGCATTTATGGTAGCACTTCCTTTTATCATGTTTGTATAAAATCTAATCACGCAACAACTGCCCAAAACAGGCCAAGGCTATGCCTGAGAAAATTCCTATCTGATGTTTTCCAGAATTTTCAAATTCCATGTAGTCAAGAGAGAACTGCTGAGCTGACACTGGCATAGCTGATGCCCATGAATCTTACATTTTCACCCATGTTCCCCCAGCACGGATGGCAGTGTTGATGCTTCAGCTCTTTTAAGGCCCACTGGCAATTAACTACTATTGCTGCTTAGGGCAGCATGCAAGGAATTACTGACTGTGTACAGTTTTATGAACAAACACAGATCTTGTACTGTTAAACCTAAGAAATCCCATCCATATAAGAAGAATTTTAGTCATTAACAAAACTTTCTGCAATGAAGAAAATCCTCTATAGAGTGAATGAATTACAAATCTCAATCATCCTCCATATTTTATGCATTGTACCTAAATTTCATCTTTTTCCTCATAAGTGGCATGCACTATGATCAAAATTAAAAATGCACTAACTGGGAAAGATGTTGCTCAATATTTATAGCAGAAATTCAAAAATATCTGAATTTCCAGTTCTAAGGCACATGCTATCACAATGGTGCCAAGTGAGGTGATATAAAAAAATCACTGAAGCCCCAAGACTCTGCTAATGGTTTACAGTTAATTCTTGGGTTTACTGTGAATGCAGTTTAGCCCAAACGCAGCACTAATGGCCAAATATTAACAGAAAGACTGGTTTAAGTATAAGGAAACACGCCCTAAGGAGGTGGGATTTTTTGTAACTGATCTTAGCCCCATCTTTTTCTGTAAAACCACTCACCTACCTCATTCTGATAGTGGCACTATCAAAATAAAAATAAGAACAATTAATGGAACCACCTACATACTTGAGAAATATATAGTTAAAGTATCTTCCAGTAGTAAATCCCTTCCATGTGATCTATAACACAAAGAAAATTTGCCTGTGTACACAAGCAACTTGTGTACACAGGCAAACTTGGGCCTCATATCTCCAATCATATGTCTTTAAATCACAATTCTGTATGAGTACAAATAAGATACAGAGAATCTCCCATGAATCTCCTACAGATTTGCCCTATCAGAGATGAACTTGGAGACATGCTGCTTTTAACACTGTCCCATTAGCTGGCTTTACTCATAAATAGCCATCAAGGAAATTCTACTAGGTAAAAAAAAAGAGGAAGCCTAGATAGAACTGGGATTCGTCTTTCGTCTGTCCCATGCAAGAAAAGTCTCCATAACTAAAGCTCACACTTGGTACAGTTTCCAGTAATTTTTTTGAGACTTCTCACATGCAGCTGCACTTTCTGCCTCAGGAGGTAAACCATACTTAGCCAAAGAAACTCTGGAACCTGAAGACAAGATCTTCAGAAGGCTTAGGGAGTGAAGTAACCAAGTAAGCTCATGAAATGAGAGAGGAAAAGACTGTAAGGAAACAATCAGAGAAGAAAGCTTTCCTACTGTGGCAACTGGAACTTAACATTGGGAAGACTGACAGGGGCAGGGGTGAGTCTGATGGGAACACTGGATTTTGTTCTAGTTCTCATGCACACCTTCAGCTGTGTGTAACTGCAGTCAGAAAACACAACGTACCTCGCTCACACGTTCTACCCCAATAGCCAGTGCCAGTGCAGTCACAAATGAAGCGGTTCCAGCCGTCCTTGCAGACTGCATTGTTCTTACAGGGGTAGCTGTCACACTGCTTGGTGCTGAGGCGGGAGCAGGAGGACTTGACCCCAGCAGCATTCTGTGCCTCTGCCAGCTGCCGGATGTTCTTGCTGCGCCCATCGATGAACAGGTCTCGGATGCAGCCCACGTAGCCGTAGTTCAGCATGGCTGTCCAGAGCTCCGTGGGGAGGATGAGCCCTGCCCGGTTCTCTGGCAGCCCACCGAGGTACATGTCCCCTTCCAGGTCCAGGATCTCACTCTCCCCACTAGCAGTGAATGGGGTACGTCGGCTGTTCACTGATATAGTACCTAAATGAGGAAGATAAGGAGACATCAGCACTTTCAACCACACACTCAGTTTAGTTCATTTTGTTCCAATAACTGAGTGAGGTTTATGGTTCAGCACAGGAGGGCAAAGATTTTTCCCTACCCAAATGGCATTCTAACAGTGTCTATCACACAGCTCCCTCTTCTCCTGATCCACAAGTCCTATGTCCTTCCATGCAGTGACTGATCATCATGCATCTGCATCCCAAATTGAATTAGAAAGTCAGAAGCATAACAATTCAATAGATAAATAATAGCATGTAAAATCTGAGCATTATTCAATGGCATTTACCCAGCAAAGCAAAAATTTATTGAGAACACACGGGAATTTGATGGCATAAAGACTAGAGAGAAAAAAGATAAGCAAAAGCATTTTAAGTCCCACTCTATAGCTCTTTCAGAAAACACTTCATCAGTACCTCCAAACCTGGACCGGGATGATGGACCAACACAGACACATTTCTAAGTGACATGGTGAGAATGGCTGATGCGTTGGAAGAAGCACTGGGTTACCATTTAGAGAAACCACTGCAAGGTGGAGCAAAGGACTGATAGCAATGTTTGATGTAAATCAAAACCAATAAATACAAACTCCTACACCTGAGTCATAAAAGCCTCACACATTAGTACAGGCTGGTGACCAGCCAGGTAAGGAACAACTCTGAAGAAAATGATCTGGAGATACAGCAGACAACTTGAACATGAATTAGCACCATGAACTTGTAGTGGCAAGAGACACAAGCTGCAGTAAGGTGTCCTGGTTCCAGCCAGAACAGAGGTAATTCTCTGCAGCAGCTGGGAGAGGCATGGCCAGGGGAAGCAAGTGAACAATGTGATTTGCAGAGTCTTAATGTGACCACTGAATTGGAGAGAACAATTCCCAAGCCACAACATAAGGCAATCTCCAACTCCACAGAAAAGGACATTTTTCACCACAAGAGTGGTCAAACACAGAAACAGAAACCTCAGAGGGGTTTACCTGACTGAAAGCAAATCATTCAAAGCTCAACTGCACACAACCCTGAAGAAAGTCTAGATGAAACTAGAAATCTCTAGAAGTTTGTCCTAAGGAAAAATATTGCATGGCTTTACAAAGAAAGCTTTCTAGTTTCCATTTTATACAGAAAATTGAGGAAGAAAGAGACAAACTTATATCTGAACAACAGTTAATAAAGTTGTGATAGCTTCCATATGCTCCAAATCAAATGTGGGCATACTGCACCGAGGCCATTTGCATATATTTCGAGAAATTGTTCCAGCACATAAAATAATCAGAATATGAAAAACAAGTACAGAAAAGCAAAGTGACTTGTTTAAAGTCAGACAGTGCATCCAAAGAAAAACAGTGAGCATAATGCACATCTCTCACATCTCCAGAGCAGTGTACACTTCTGAAGAGCATTCAGCAGTTTCTGTGATAGGGTTATCTGCCCACTAGATACTAATCTAAAAATCAGCAATTCACTCTTCCTAGTTATAAATCATCACATCCAATAGCCTTGTCATTAAGACAGTCTGTCTTCTGAGACACTATCCAGGCTAATTCCACATCATTGCATTTTATCAGACACCCCACAATAAGGAAGAAGAGAGTTAACAGAGTTAACTCACATTGTCTCTGTGAGAAAGTGCAGTCATGTACACACACATTTTCTTCAGTTGTAAGAGGTGTTTTCTTAGAGAACTGCATGTATGACTCAGACACAAGGTACTCTGTGTGTGTGATGTTCAGTAATAATTGAAGATAAATGTCAGAGGCAGCAGAGTGTCAGAAGCAACAGAGGCATTACAAATTAAAGACTCAAAGAAAACCACAGTTATTTGATGAATCATTTTGTATCAGCAAGCTGGAGCACCACAGGAATTTTCTCTTTTATAAAATAAGGAAAATGTGACAATACACATATTGTCACAGAGCCACGGGAACACAACTCCCCTTCCAGCATCTCCACTGTTATTTCTCAAAAGCAGCCTGTAGAGTACATATTACTCTAAAGCTCAGAACCAAAACATTGGAGGGCTGAGCTCTGGACAGCTGCTGCCGAGGAGAAAAAAATCATGTGCAAATGCCACAAAGGTAAAGAAACCCCCTAAAAGACAAGAAATATTGATAACATGAAGTGTAAAACCCAGAGAAAGATGGTGAGATGATAAACAAGAAACAGGCTAGAGAGCAACCTAAACATTCTGAGTGTTTTATACCCCGCAGTAATTCCTGCAAGGAGATGGCACTAGTTTGCATGAACAGCATTTTTAAGACCAAGCTGCTGAGATGGAGAAATTCTGTATTGATCCTAGAAAGGAGCACTCACATAAGCTGACATTCTTTTTTTTTTCCCTCCAGAATCCCATGTTTGTCACTCTACTTAGAGTAAAACCAAGTCCATCTTGAGAAATCAGAAGCATCTGTGCATCTCCTCTGCAGTGCCGTACTCACTTTGTGCTGGACTGAAGAGCAGACCAAAACACCCCTCTAAGGACAGAACAGACACACCAAACACTGTAAACCAAACCATCCAGTGAGATTTTTAGTGTCTGATCAGGTGGGAAGTCATGTATGTTTTCCTAGCTGATGACCAGCTGAAAACATTGTCCTGCATAACACATTTCCCTGTTCCCCAGTTAGAAACTGTGACAGGTTTTGTGAACCTGGTGGGAACTTTCCCAAAGGACAGAAAGGTTACAGGACATTAGGTGTCCACATCCATGCTGCCAGCTTCTGTCAGAGTAGAAAGGCAAAACCAGGTTTTGTTGCTCTGGCAGCCAACACAGGCCAAAGCAGACACAAGGCCTAAGGGGACTCAAAATGCCAGAGGTTACCTGAGCACGACTGCCAAGCTTCCCTGCCTTAGTGCACTGCAATAGGGAATATTTTGATTTTTATGCTATTTGACGAAGATCAGCAGAACCTGAAGTTTTGGACTGTTAGAGAATTGGGGGGGAAAAACAGGGAGAGATGACACCTAACATAGGTCTTGCTGCTTTAGTAAGGAAAATCAGAACTTGCAGGTCACTAGCTCATTAAACTCAAATGGATGTTTTTAGCCACCATTAAGTAAATGAATTGTTTTCATTTCCCAATTATAGTCATCTATACTGGGGTAAAAAAAATCTTCAAGGTGTAACCATTCTCCAGTCCACATGTGGAAGAAAATTCAAGGACTAAACAAGAAAAGTCTTGAACTCCTTTCTCACACTCATCCAAAGTGTCATTGGATAATAGCAACTGAAGGCACAGCGTGAAGAAATCCATGCCAGTGTCCTGGTTTTCTCAGGACTCAAGATATCAGTCATTAGGATCATTAATCAAGTATTCATTGTGAGCAGAGAACACAACTAAATAAAAAGAAAAAAGAAGACATCATATGAACATGTTCTTTTGTGTTGAGAAAACTGTTTCTAATTAAAAATCTGTTACCTCTAATCAGTGTTCAGAACATCACAAACCTCCCTGCCAAGAGACAAGCAAGTCAGTCCTACAATGTCATCCATCAAGTAGCAATGCCTCTGTCACACCCTCCTGTGAATGTGTCCAAATGAACACGTGTCCTTCTTTGTAGGGTTTTGCAAACATTCTTTGCATAGAACCTGTGTCACTTCTGTCTCTTCTCCCTCTGCAGCTGTTTCTTCAGGGATGAGACAGTCCCCAAGTGAGCAAGCAAAACTGAAGTCAGTATGTAACACAGCTAATTGAGTTTATCCCTGGAAGTTAATTGAATTTTAGCAATTCTAAAGAAATCAAAGCTCCATTTATTTATTTATGGCTTCCTTTGTGAAATGCTCCTATCGATGGCTTTAAGAGATAGCAATATATAACCACACATACTAAGACCAAGCAGATCACCATGCCAAATAGAAAGAAACTACTCACATCATCAAAGAAAAACATAGCTTCAGGCAAAGACCTGTTCTAACAACTAGACCTTGCATGGTATCTCAAAGTCAGCTCTTCTAAAAACACAAGGGAAGCACATTCAAGCACTGCATTCCCAATCCTGATGGTATTCAGCAACAGCAAACATAAAATTAGAGGCCTAAAACTATCATCTGGAGATAACCAGACAAATCTCAAATCCACTGGCAAATGTAAGCAGAATTCCTTTTTAAGTGAAGGCTTTGAGATTCCAGTGGTTCAGAAAAATTGAAGTACAATTATTATTCTTAGATGAAGCTGCAGTATTTGAGCATTTTGTCTTCCTTCACAATTTCAGAGTATATCATGAGTATATTAGCTTGATATTCAGTACTGGAAACAATAAAAATATCTCTTGGCAATTGCATAGTGGGTGTATTTTTAGAAATAAACTACAATTCATATTTAGAAAATGAGAAGCTGCAAAGAAAGAAAAGAAACATCCACTATCTCTGATTTTAAGACTAGAATCTGCCATGCAAAAGAGTAAAAAAACCTAACTCAAAACTACAGGATACTAAAGAAAACAGAATGGGATAAAAATGTTGATTTATTGCTACAATTTTGTTACTGGTTGTGCCCATTACTCTTATTTCTCTCACTACAAGATCCCAAATGCAGAAATTCAAACTAGATCAGTAAGAATTTCTCAAACTGAGAACAACAGTTCTGAAGGACCTTGAAACATACCATGGCCTACAAAGAAGTCATCACTGTAACTACACATGCAATTGCAAATGTAGGTCCAGAATATCTGAGGATTGTGAATAAAATATTTATAGATTGCCTCTGTGATGTGCTATCCAAAGTTCACGCTAAATATTTAATGAAAACATTTAATGAAAACCACTCACATCTTTGCCTTGCTGGATAAATATCACTGGAGTAACACTAAGCTTTGTTAAGGAGGTGACTCATATCTAACAGGTTTTGAATGTTCTGAGAATTAATACATAGCCCTAGGTCTGAATCTGAAATATGAATCCATTTAAGAAAAAGTTATAACTCTACCCGATCTTCCATCTCTTTGAATATCCACATGATACCACTCTCCATCATTGGCTTTCTTCTGGGTGGCCTTGACTTTAATAGTCCCAGAGCCCATGTCCAGCAGCAAGTAGAGGTTTCCATCTAGAAGCTCAACTGCAAAGAAGTCTACCTTTGTATTTTTCTGGCTTCTGGTATCTTTCCTCTCCTGAGGCTTGCCATGGGTGAAAAGGATCAGTCCATTGGGTTCAGTGGTTCGGAAATCAAATGAGATGGAGCCCATCCTTTTGGTATTCCATTTAGGCAGACTAATATAGGCCTCAGGTGTCTCAAAGTTGATAGGATCCAGTGTAGCCACATTTTCACATACGAATTTCACTTCCCCATAGATCTTCATCTTAGTATCACCAATCCGTGCCAAGCGAGACAGCTCCAGACGAATGTCATTATTCTTATAAACAACCTGCCAGACACAAGGAAAAGTATCATACATCAATCCTGCATACAATACAAATACCCCAATTACTTTCAGCCATGGGAGATAAACTTTTCCCAAAAGTGGGGAGAGGAACGGAGGGAATGCAAGAGTCTTACATCATGACAGAGGGAGTGAGTTGAACCAGAAGAGTGTATAGAAATGACAGCAATGGGTACTTCACAATGAGTATAGATCAGATAAGCAGTCAGAGAGAATATTTAACTGAAGGGCAGTGTGAACAATTAACTCTACCATAGGCCCACTTGGCTGTAAAAGCTTCTCTACATAAAATCCAGCGTGTGTCTGGTATCATGCTGTTATATTTGCATAAATCCCATACAAAATACATAACCAAGTGTAACCTCCATGTCCATCGCTACTAGCCACAGCAGGGAACTTGGTACCACCACTGTCATTTCTCTATTATTCCTATAAGCCTACTTAACTACTAGGAGAGAGATGCAAAAAAATTTCAGCAAGTTGCTGTGAACTGTGAGTGATTGTCCTGTGGGTCCCAAAGAAAAAAATAACAAAGACTTAAAATTTCTCTGACAAAAAAAATTTTAGATCACTATTGACATAAATTTGCGATGGAAACCTCTCTGTAGCTTACCCTTGCTTCAAGAAGCCAACAATTTCTGTGCTAACGCATAAAAACCTGTACATCTCAAGTGCCTGGACTCTCTCTCTGGCTTAAGGACAGCATTCTGGGCTCTATTGTTGCTACATGGATTCAGATTAGCCAAGAGAAGAGTCTCAAACAGGCAAGCACTCCTGAGCTTGTCTGGCTTACTCAGGAGTCCAGATTTCCTACTCTTCTCTTTCTCTCAGGAATACAGTTAAGTCCTGGGAAGCAGACTCTTCCCTGCCCCATGCCATTCTCACAGGGGCAGGAACAGGAGAAGGCACAAAATTGAAATACCTGTAAACTGTATTTCCTATCAATCACCTTCCATGCTTGCTAGATGCAGAGCTGGCATGTACAGCAAGTAAAACCACTTCTGCAACTAGCACAATTTTTATTGAATTCTTCTTCAGTGATACTACTGAAGACTCTAATTTCTTCTAAGGAGTTATTATATATTATATAAAATACTTTGTGTCCATTACATATAGCGTATATTTATACACACATTTGATTTCTGCTTTCAAAATCCTATCAGGATGAGTTGTCAGCAGTTAGTTACAAAAAAAGACGGGAAAGGAGATATGCATTGTTACTTCTACTTTTAGGACAGGAAAGTCAGAAATGTGTATGCAGTAAATATTAAAAGGCAAATGAGAGATAGAATGAGGGATAAGCTTATAAATTAGGCAACTTCAGGATGAAAAAAATAAATGAAATCATGATTCAATACATTCATAGCTAGCAAAGAATTTCCAGCTTTCTCTAAGCATTAAAGGAGAATTTCCCTGGTGCAGTCAGGTTTTCCTGTTGCAAAGGCAAAGCACAGAGTGAAAGGAGAAGCCAGCTGTTAAATCCCATTTGGAGAGATGGCACAAAGCTCTAGTTCTTCCCAGCAGAGAACGGTATTGACCCACAGTAACTTGTTTTGCTCCAATTCCTAACAACGTGCTCTGCCCTCTCACAGGCATCAGGAACATCACAGCTATTAATATCTGCAACAGGGATAAAATTCATTTTCAATTTATGGGACTGTAGTAGTTTTATTCTACAGATTAATCATGTCAAATGCTTTCATTAGAGGCCATACACCTCCTTCCACTGACACAGCAAGGGGGTGCATTAGAGCCTCCGCTCTTGCCAGACAATGAGGTGAACCTCAGTCAGACTTTAGTTCTGAGCACCGCATGAAGTCCTGTCTATTCTTCTCAAGAAAAAAGAGGAAATAAACAGAGCAACTAAAAGGATGGAGCAGGATGCTTTATGAGGTTATGCTGAAAAGGCCAAGTTCATATTTGGAAAGGACTGAGAAAAATATGACTGAAGTTTACAGAAGATGGAAAAGGTTAATGTAGAACTGCTCTTTGCCAAACCCAGCAATAACAGAGTGCTGAAATTTGTATGAAATCAGCATAAAAAGGATTTTTAGAAGTACTTATTTACATGGAGGGTAGTGAACTTCTGGAACCTGCTGCCAGGGGAGGTCATGGAAGTAGGGTACAACAGAAGATGAAAAAAATAACCAGAAATAACAATTGCCAGCAAGTCCACAAATTGGTACTAAAGGGAAAAGGAAGGAGTGTTTTTTCTAGCAATTGTAAACCAACAGCAGTGGATGCTGTGGGAATGCGAGGGAATGCACCACTGACAGCAGCCATGGTCATGTGCTCTCCCTAAATAGCACTTGCACCCTCCACTTCAGGAGACACCATACTGGGTGCATGGACTGGCCATTCTTCAGGCCCACAGGGGCTTACCACTTTGGTGCAACATTGCATTCTTGGTTTCACCTCAGCATGGAGTTGCTTTCATGGGCAAGAGAATGTCAGGCCTGAATGAACTGTGGCTTTAATGATCTTAAGGTGGGAGAGCTGCCTTTACAGAATACCACCAACAATTGCTCAAACCAACACTCCTCTAAACTACATCTTGACCCAGCCTTTCCATACATGAGAGGAGCAAACAGGTAGCACAGTACCCTTCATATGATTGATGGGTGGTAGTGGGTTGTATCTAGCCATGGCTCAGTGATATGTTATCAGCAATCTCTGCAGGTTGCTGGTACAGGGAATATCATATGCACATCAGCAGCTGAGCCACACACAGGTCACATCTCCCTCTTTGATCTATTTGAGTAACAGGTTCCATCTCTTCTGGGGAAATGCAGAGGGTTTGCCTTGGAGTCTGAGTTTTGATGTTGAGTGCTTTGGCTTTCATTACTCACAGCTGGAGAATGCTTCCAAAGAAACCAGAAAAAAATTACATAAGGTTAATTGTAATCAAGAAAGTGACTAACAATGAAGACTCTGAGGCCAAGAATGAAGAACCAAGAAAGCAAGCACAAAGGGAGACCTGGGAGATGATGAGAAAGGCTTTGAATAGATATAAGTGGTCTGAATTCAATCTTTACAAAGAAACAAATCCACCCCAATCTGAATCTCTGTTATTCAAATGTTGTTCTAAATTATTTTCTTTTAAAAAACCCAAAACAAAACACATAGCTTGAGAAATCTAAAAAAGCACCTATGTTTATGGAAAAAGTGCAAGTGTTTCCATAGGTGATGAGGTATTATTGACAAACATTTTTGGACATCAACATCATGATATATAATCAAGTACACCAGAACTCTCATCATAAGAAAGAAAGGGATAGAAATAATGCTTGGGTGTAAAACCAATATGAATCCTGGGCAGGAACAGAGAACTGCTAAGGCAGCTTCTGATAATGACAGTTCAATTGTTAAACCAAAGGTTCAAGATTGAGGAGGGACTATAATTAAATGACTGGTATGCATGTCCCATAGTGGAAAATATTCAAATTCAGTCTGTTTAATAGGTAGAGGTTAAAATGTGATTTGATGGCAATCTACAAGTACATGTGCAGAAAATGAAATTTGGCAAGACAGGGCTCTTCAATGCATGTGACAAAGGGACAATGAGATCTGGGGGCTAGAGATTGAAGTTAGAGAAATTAACATTTTAAAATGTTATTACTTATTTTTACATGAGGGTAATTTGCTTCTGAAATAATTTACTACAGGTTATATTGTGTTCTCTGCTACTGGCAAATTTTAAATTAAAAAAGTATCCTGTTTTCTCTAAAAGACATAGTGAGACAGGAATTAATTATACAGCAAATCAGCCTAGATTATCATAATGGCTCTTTCTGGCCTCATAACCTATGAATCTTTGTGTTTTAATGAAATCAACAGAGTGCAGTGCAGTTTGCAGGACAGATGAAGCACATCCTCCCAACTGCTAAAACTGCCTGGTAAAGGAGCAGATGTTATTGTCAGTTTTGGTCTGACTTGTCATCAGTGAAGCTTTTTTTATATTTTTTTCATGTTTGTGAACCTACCTTAAAACATGCTGCTAAAAAGGAAGGCAAGCAAAAAGTCTTAGACAAAAAAAACTTATTCTATAACTCAAATATATAAGCTTCAAGAAATAGTTTCTTAGAGTCACCGGCTGCAAGCTAGAGATGTATTTTCATGTTTCACTGAGGAAGCTTTCTGCCTTCAGTAGAATCTACCATCTGCATAGCACTCCCTACCTCATAGTCTCATTTTATGAGCAACCTCTGAACTAACTTGAAGGCTCTTCAGTGTATGCCAAAACACCTACTGAAACCCACTTCTCTAAATTCAAATGAGGCCCTAATTGTCTCAGGATGCTGTTCCTCTCTAGGAAAGTCTTCTAGGGCCATACATAGCTTCCATAGCAACTGAGAAGTAAGCAAAGCAATGAAAGCAGTGCCCATAGACTTCTCCATTTATGTCAGGTGCCTTCTGAACAATGCCAGTCTTGCCTGTTTAATCAGAGAAAAGCTTGAACTCATCCCAGGTCTGATATGTATATCAGAGAAAGTCTAAGGGAGTTAAGGACATGACTCCTGATACAGACATACTTGTCTTCATTTTGGGAAGGAAGGTGGAAAAGAGAAAGGGAAAGAAAATTATTAGCAAAATCTACGTACAGAACTTTTAAAAAGTAACCTTCATTCCTCCAATCTTAAAATTGCTTTGTGTTGAAAAAATGAAACAAGAACAATGAAAACTATTGGGTTTTCCATTTCCATGAGGACTATTTCTAAACGCACTTTAACAACGGAATATTTACCATTCAATGCCTTTTTTAAGGAATCAGACTAGTATAAATGGATAGTCCAAGATACACATGGTCCTGATAATCAGCAGCAGAATTTCATGACATCTAAAACATTCTGAGGGAAAAAAATATATATACATTAAATCATGTCTCCTATAAATCTGCTGAGAAAGAAGATCTTGTTTTAGGCAGAGCTAAAACAAATTCGCAATCTAGTTCTTTAAAGGTTTCTTTAAAATGGCAACTCTGCAATTCTGGAGCATTCAAGGAATTTCTCCAGCTAAACTTCTGAGTTTCACTCATGGGTTAACAACAGCTCTAATCAGATGGCTTTTCACAATGATGAAAAGCATCTCTCTGCAATCAAGTGAAGTTGCAGATAGCGAGGGAGCAAGAAAAAGGAAGGAAAAATTATGTGCTAAGTTTGGCCAGTAGCCAATATAAAAATTCCTCTCCAAGTTGTTGTTATTAATGAAACATGATTTTTGCCACAGGCTGGACACAGGCATGCTCCAAAAGGGGAATGACTATCAATAGCCTCGCAAATTAGATGACTACCATCATGAAAAAGAGCAATAACCTGGAGGTTGCATATGTTTAGCTAGCTAGGAAGAGCACCTCTGAAGGCCAGCCAGATTGTTCACCTATTGTACCCTGGGTATTGCTTTTTTCTGTCCCAGGCTGCACCCCTTCACCAAGTGCCCATATCAATTCTCACAAAGGATAACTGCTAGATTTTCAGGCTAGAGCTTAAGACCTCTTTGAAGGCACCTTCATATAACCAAGCAAGTTTCTACAGCAAAAAAAAAACCTACAGTTTATCCACTGGTTTATTAGACCTGTGTTTTCCTAGCCCTCCCTGACAAGCAAGTAGAAACACACCGGGTCAGCAGCACTCTACTTTGTGTCTGGGGCAGACAACATATGAAGTCATCCAAGTCTTCAGTGATGGGCATCTAAAACTCCTACACTTACTTAAATAACACTGTGTGGACTGTTTATACCTACTGTAAACATATTTGATGTTCCAGTGGGATGACAACTGTATTCAAGTAATCAACACCATCACTGCTCCTCACACTGGAAGACTTAATTTACCTATTGTGTAAAACAATGCATTGAGCATTGATGAAAAGTATCTGAAACCAAACAATCAAGACCCAAACACAACTTTGTACAATGTTGACTAGAGCAATGCAAGTCTAGATTTCATCTGAATTATGTTTAACAAAGAATACATGTTCATCCAGTGTTGAAGATTCCATTCAGTACAGGTAGCTCAGCTTGCAGCTGTAGTGTGAGCTGCAGGTTGAGCTCTGGGTGGGAGGAGCCCAAGGCAAGAGGCCATGAATTGCCAACAATTTGGATAACATAGAGCATGGTGACCTGTACCCCAGCCAGGTGACCAGACACTCAGAAAAGCCATGGGAGCCAATGACTCCAGACTTTGGGGCACTTAGACTGGGGGGGTATAAATGCCATGGGATTCCTCTGCTCAAGGTCCCTCCTCAGAGGCACCAAACTCAAGTTGTTATTCAGCTATTCAACCAAGATTAAACTATTTTAAGGATCCAGAGATTTGGGGTTCTGCTATAGGAAAACCAGAGTTGAGCTGGTAAAGAAACCTTGTCTGACCATGTGAGAGTGGTACCTGCAGCTGCAAAGGGGTCTTAATCTAGTTTAGGTGCTGCAACTGTGACTGACAGAGTGGCTGGCTCCCAGATGATCAGACAGAAAAGTTTCCTTCACTCCCAGCTAAAAATAGGGGTATGGTGAATAGAATGCCTAAACAATAAGGCAGAGGTATTTCAAGCTTCCCTACAAAGTATTTTTCCACCTTAAAAATCAATTATGGTTTCTGAATAACTTCAAGTTTTGTGAAAAATTCCAGAAGCGGAAAGAGATTGATTTAGTCTCAAAAGAAGATACAGAGAAGCATTCCCTAAAGCAGAATATAAAGAGAAAGGCTTTTAAAGTGTCAGTTAGAAAGGAGTGAAAAAGACAGGGTGGAATTACTTTAACTGATTTCATGTAAACATTTCCTTAACAGATAGAGAAGACAGAGGACCCAGGACATCACTAAGGTGACAACCATCCTTTGATCCCAAAAGGGACTGCACAATGGCCACATGGCCATCAGTGACATGCACTAGCTATGGAGTCTGTGTACAGCCAGGCACAGGCATGCAGCCATCGTGATGTCACTGCAGACCCCACAACTGCATCTTGACATAAACCTGATGTGGGAACGTTAGAAATCATACATATTTATTTGTGAAAAAAAAAATAGTCATGACATTGTCTAGATGGGGGACAAATCTTTTCGTAGTTCAAAGAGAAACGCTGCTGAAGGATTCTATATCCTCCAAGACTAACTCAGTTTCCTCAGGTACAGGAAAGGCAGCAGTAACATTAAGTAGAATTGGTTTTAGCACGAACTATGATTTGAGGATGAATGTTCTTTTGCAATGGAAGCATCAAGTCCTCTTCTTTCCTTACCACAAAACTTTAAGTTTTACAATAAGTGAAGAAAGAGATCACAGGAAATAAGTTATCGTTTCTATATTTCTTAAAATATCACTTTCCCACAGATTTTTCTAAGAAATAGAAAGAAAGCAGCTAAACTCAATATTTTCTAAAGTATATTCTTCATATCACAGCAACCAACTTGAAATTGTGGAATTGATTTTGCAGAAGTGCTCATTATCCAAAATCTGAAAGTGAATACAAGGAGATATTTGTCTTTACTGCTAAAGCTAAAAAAAACTCTGAGAAACTAGATTCAGATTTCTCATTCCGTTTTTGAAGATCTAGCTGATCCTTGTTAATACAAAGGTTAAAAACTGTCTCATATTTGACAGCAATATAGTTCACCTTCAACTCATAGCAAAGTGTTTAAGGTTGTGGATTCAGGTGCACAAACTGAACTTCCCTCTGGTGTATGCTCTCTTCAACCTCCATTTGGCCTAGTAACAGAGAAGAAAAAAGCTACAGGACAGGGAAGCCAAGACAGTCAGCTGTGATGTTCCTCACTTGTGCCACAGACACAGATATACCTCGTTCCAGCCCTAAAAAGCTGTTTGTACCTTAGATGTATTTCTGTATATTAGGACATAGAGAAGATATGTCTGTATTTTTAAATTATTCATCCATATACAATAATGAGGAAATCCTCTGTTCTACACTGAGCTTAGTGCAAAGGTAAAACAAAATAGAAGAAATAAACGTTTAGCTACACTTTGAAAATCATTCATTGAGTGGGTTGAAAGATGCATCCTGGAATGTGTGGAGACACAGAAAGAGATAGTGCTGTACTGTACTGGAGATCATGTTCACTTTGGAGAATTGTACTTCAAGAAATGAGTGGAACTATTGGAAAGAGTCCTGACTAGAGCAAAGAAAATAATCAGGGGTCTAGAAAATAGAAGTTTGAAAAGAGACACTATAAAGTGTTCAAATAGAAAAGGGCTACTACAAAGCAGAAAGGAACAATCTCTTATTTGTACCCATGCTGAAAAGTACAAGAAATAATTGGCATAAAATTACAGCGAAGAAGTGTTAGAGAAAGGTTTTTTTAATTTAAGAACAGTGAAGCACTGGAAGAGATTTTCTGAAGAGCAACAATCACTGGAGACCTTTAATTTCAGGCCAAAAAGTTGCTGTCGAATCTCACATAGATGTAATTGCTTTTTGTTTGGGACAGTGGAAGTGTAAAGGATTATATACCCTCTCATGGTCCATTCTAGTTTTATTTTCTGTGGTTCTGTGTTGGGGATGAGGAGAGAGTAGGGGAGCATGTGAAAGAATAAATTGCTATGCATCTAAAGACTTTCTTGCAGTGTTCAAGGACAGGAAGGAAGAACAAACCTTGTAGGAATACAATACTGACACCTCAGTTTGAAAATTTGAATCTGAAAACCCTAAATTTACAAATTCCCTCCCTAGCAAATGAAGGCTTGAGAGTTAAATAAATAATTTTTTAAAATATTAAAAAAAACCCCAATCATTATCACAGCAGCTTCTTTAAAGCATGCAGGAGTTGACTTCAATTATATTCAGTCCTGTAGTGAGCATATACAGACACTCACCAGTTACAGAATCCTCTGCTCCTCCCAAATACATCCTGAAATCTCAGATTTGTCTAGCAAGCACAAGCTAAATCTGTCAAGCTTGGTTCAGTGATGATTAAGTGAGGAAATGATTACTGTCAAGTGTCTTAAGAATTTCATCTCAAAGGCTGAGAGGAATTATTTTAGGATGGCCCCATTGATCATTTAAGGCTTGAACCTTATTACACTGAAAAGTCTATCAGACAATGACTTAGCAAATAACACTCCATTTAGTGATTTCATTGTACTTTTAATCCACCAAAGGTTGTGCAAGTACAAAAGACCTGTCTCAGGAAATAAATCTGTTTAGTATGGCTGGGTGAATGTTTCCATTAGGATGACTTTTTAACACAGGATTCCATTTCCCTCACAGAGAATTAGCAATGAAATGCTTCACTTCAATCTGTAACAAACCAAAATGGCAAGTTTAGTTTTTCAAACTTTACAGAAAAGCTTTTGCATGAACTTAACCATCACATAAACCAGTCTTTTTGAAGCATTGCATTTACTTTCAATAGTGGTCCCCATTTTTACCTCTGGTCTCCACTCCCTAAGAAAACACTTTCACATGACACAATGTCAGTGTCCTACCTGATATCAGCAGAGACACATGACTGATTTTGCCACAAAGCAGCTTAACCAAATACTTGGTCCCTCTGGGAGAGTGGACACAAGGGCCCTACAGGACACATGAACTGCACTGGAGAGAAAAATACAGTTTGTGTTAAACTGGCTCTAGATTATCTGGGGTCAGCTCAAAAATCAACATGAAATAACTTTATTCTGAAAATATATGAATGCCACATATGAACTCAGTTTTGAAGATTTCACGGATTTACATTTTTTAAAAATTAATCTTACCAGCAGCAATGAAAACAAATGTCAGCTGGAGGAAACTCCTTTGGAACAGAAACTCTTAATTTCACTCAGCTTTTCACTTCAGTGATAAAACGTGTTTTAATGAAAACACTAATGTATAAAGTCTTCTCTGAGAGTACTGAATAGCTATTGCTCACTCATAGATATGCAGTTTTTCCCCACAACCTACCTCCCCTAGGCAGTATGCCTTGAGCCTGCCTCACTAGAATATCCCTGGAAGCTACAAGAAGGTAGTTCAGTCTCCATATGCCAGGCAAGCATTAGTCTCACTGCTGAGGTTTCCAATCTAAGCAAAGCAAATGCTAAGCAAATTGTGCCAACCACAGCATGTCTTCTGGTTTTGTCACTTGCCCAGCAAAAAACAAATTGAAAATATTTACTATTACATATGGGAGAGCACATGCTCAAAAGTAAGCAGTGCTCAAGTAACAATGAGATTACAGCCACAGAGGAAGCTTTTAGTGAATTTAGTATTGGACAGACTAAGCCTTCAAACTTACAATGGAGCCATTGCAGCAGGATAGTGTCACTGTTTGTAGCTGGACTCATAAAGCTGAGGGTTCTGCATCCCAGCATGTGTCCCTGCCTCAGCCTTAGCACAAAGGCCTCAGGGGCACTGACATCTCCCTCCATCTGCAGCAATGACCAGAGAAAGAGGCATCCCTTCAGTTCGGCTCTCCTCCTGTGAGGGACCAAAGACACTCGGGGGTCTGCTGAAGAACTCCCATTGCAGGATGACTGTCCCATGACTGACACCATCTGCCACAGGTCCAGAGGACTGGTGAGGAGGAGGAGGACTTTGGAGGACTTTGGAGGACTTTGGAGGACTTTCTCCATATGTCTAGCCCAAAATACTAGGGGATTCCAAACTTCTTTTCTAATGCCTCTCTTTTTGCCCTGTACAAAAATACGTCAACAGTGACATCTCTCCAGGATCTCTCTGCTCATCTCTTTTCAAATTCTACAGCATGGAACAAAGTTCAAACCCTCCACGGATAGGATTCCCCAAACATTTATCTGTACATTTATTTGCACTATTATGTGCAAACAGGTATGTGATGAACTATTTGCTTGAATATTTGCTGTAGAGGGCAGGGAATGTAGGTAATTCCCTACCTGAAAGAAGCATCAAGAGAAAAATACTGTCATCTTATAACCCCCAACCTGGTGAGAGAAAAAGAACCATAAGCTCTTGCATATCTTTCTCTCATGTGTATCTAAAACTCTTTCATCTGACCTTCATCTCTAAACCTGTAGTGCTAATGAAAGGAACAGGGTGGGATGGGGGGACAGAAATTAAAGAAAAAAAAAAAATCAGTAGCTATCTTCTATTTGGGACTGAGCCCCAGTTACCACAATGCTAAAAGGTCTAGTTCATCTATTCATCCAGAAGCCACCCAGCTGCACCAGCCACAGCTTGACTGCACAGGACAACACTGTGAGACCAACAGAGGGAGGTTTGGAATGGGATGGCTACCCCTCAGCTGTTCATCTGGTTTTAGCTGGCCTCCAGAGAAACCCTTACTACCAAAACTCTCCTCTGTGCCCACCATCTTCACAGGTTTCTTGGGGAAGAATATTAAAGCATGCAAAGAACCCAGTGGCACTACCAGGGTTCACCAAGGCTGCTGGCAAAACTTCACCTTCCCTTGCTTTGATGTGGAAGCTGTGTGCATGGAGTGTGAGCCCAGCAGCTCCTGGGGGACAAGGAGGATACAGAAGCACTCAGCACAGACAGAACTGCTGCCACACTGAGAGAACTTTAAAGAAAGTACATGAAAGCAGAAACAAAAGCAAACATAGGTGACATTTTCCTGTGAATGCACTGAAATGAGAAGCAAAAATGGGAGAGTGATGAGGACCTCAGCACCCAATTCAGCACCAGATTGCACTTCCTCTCAAAGTAGGTGGGCTGCTGCAATCAGGAAGAGAGAGCTCTTCAGAAAGGAGAGAGGTCAGGACTGGAGTCAGCACTAAACACCAGACAAAAGAGAAACCTGATTAGCTGGGTCCCAGCACAAAGGGAGCTAGAAAAAGAAGATTATGCCATTGTAGTAATACTTTCTATAAGAAATTCCTACAGAGCAGTTTGTTTCTTGGTGAATATTAGTGTCTTTGAATTAGTTTATTTAATATTGTATTATCTTCCAATCCCCCATTAAGGGCCACTATACCTGATTTTGAGAAAGAGGGAACTGAATTCATACAACAAGATGGCAAGAAAGAATATTCCTTTTTCCTAGCTACTACCTCGTGTCTAAACTGGAGAAAATATTTTGGTAACACACATAGTGCAAATAATCTACTAATCTCAGTTTTAGAATTCTATCATGTAAATACTGAACAATAATAAATACCTTTCCCTCAGTTTGTTTGCTTTTGCTACAATGTCATTAATGCACCCAGGCATGGGGTTCCCATGCCCTCTGTGCGGAGCTCAGGGAAGACTGATCTCATATCTAAGAAAGCTTCTTTGACACAGTACTAATTTACTTATATTTTCTGTTTAGCTCAGTACTGTTTTACTGCTCAAGAATGATCTATACCAGATCTTAAGCAGAGGTATAGAGCTCACATTGCTCAAACACTAACAGGCAGAAAACAAAATCTGCCTTAGCTACTCATTGGCAAGAATTTACCTAAACCTTTCTGTTTAAGTGGACTCCCCATGCATTTAGAGGTCTAAGTCCCAACAACCTTTTCCAGCCTTTACAGTGAAGTATTACTGTGACAGCAGCAGTTTCAGAACATGGTGAACTTCCATTTCTGGAGTTGATTCCTGTGAAGGAGGAGGTTGAGAAGAGGGCTCTGCTGTTGTTATTACCCAGACCACATTGACCAGAATGTAGAAATGATTAGTCTGTCTATGAAGCACTCAAAGAGCCTACAGTTTCTCCTCGACAGCAGTTTTATTCTCCTTGCACTGAGCAAGTGCTGTCAAAAACAGCAAAATACATAGAAATCATTCAGCCATTCTTCTTCTAATATATCAAGAAAACTTGTCTGTGTTTTTTACTGGCAGCTGAAGGGGGAAAAAGGGAACAAAAGAAAATGGCTGACATAGTCAACAAAACTTGAAAAAAATTTCCTAGAAACAAGGACACAAATATATTCCTAAGTGCAGGTCTGGTTGGATGTTTGGATGTGTAATCACCCTACATGCTATATTTGTTTACCTAGATGTACTTACATATATTTAAATATCCATATACTGTGCACAGATGCATAAGAAAGCATATGTATTTATGTACTTATGCATAAAACTGCACTGGTAGCTACTAAAGTCATGTTATATGGGTGTATACACATTCGTAAACAGTTACCTGCATGCACTCAACTATATGTTGTATACATGTACATGTGTGCTCAAGTATTCACTTGTGATTTTAGGCTATGCTGTTGTGATTTAACCCCAGCCAGCAACACAGCACCACATGGGATGAGGAGGAGAATCATAAATAAAATAAAAGGTAAAACCTGTAGGCTGAGGTAAGAACAGTAGAAGAATAATAATAACAATGACAATAATGAAGAAAAAGGAGGCAACAAAGGAGAGAAGAATAAAACCTAAGACAGACAAGGGATGCACCACACTATTGCTCACCACCCACTAACTGATGCCCAGGCTATATTTATGTAGGACAGTAAAAGCAGCATTAAAAGAATGCACATCATGTGCATGCAGATCCCCATATTCTGTTCTTATGCAGCTGTGTGACCAACAAACTGCCTGGCACTCTGATGACTGCTATCCTCTTCCCTCGAAAGTAGCTCACAAAGCAAGATCATATCTTATTACTGAAACACTGTGCTGGTTTGGACTGAGATGGAGTTAATTTTCTGCACAGTGGTTGGTATGGGGCTGTGTTTTGGATTTGTGCTGAACACAGTGATGGTAATTTAGAGATGTTTTTGTTTTTTTCTGAGCAGGGCTTACACAGATCCAAGGCCTTTTCTGCTTTTTGTACTGCCACACTGGTGAGGAAGTTGGGAGGAGACTCACCCAGGACAGCAAATCCCAGCTGACCAAAGAGGGATAGTCCCGACCTTGTGACATCATGCTCAGAATAGTAAGTGGGGGGAAGCAGGAGGAGGGGAGGGATGTTTGGAATGATGGTGTTTGTGATCCCAAGTCATTGTTACATGTGATGGGGCCCTGCTCTCCTGGAGACAGCTGAACACCTGCCTGCCATGGGAAGCAGTGAATCTGTTCCTTGTTTTGCTTTGCAAGCATGCATGGCTTTTGCTTTTCCTATTAAATTGTCTTTATGTCAATGCACAAGTGTTCCCAGTTTTGCCCTTCTGATTCTCTCCCCGACCCTGCTGGTGGCTGTGCTGTGCTTGGCTGAGGTTAAATCATGGTGAACACAACACGAGGGTGGAGTTACAATTAGAGAAAAGACTGGTGGAGGTGAGATTACACCAGAATCCTTTTGACTGACAATTCAGCCTTTCCACACCCTCCAGTATATCCAGAAGTAAGAGATCAGTTCAGAAGATGTAACTAACTTTGCTATACATGACATTGGACTGTGTGCCGAATGGGACTTGGCAGAAGCTAACCATGCTCTTTGACACATTTCTTTTTATTTCACACTGGCACAGTCAAACCTGAAAGAAGCACAGACAAGGGAGAAGGCAAAGACAATGACAACAGGAGCTTTGAAGTATTTCTAATGCAAGCTATACTGGATTTGGCACATTATTGCCCACAGTCCTGTTCCAATTCCAAATAATTCAATGTCAGCTCTGATTATTGTAGTATTTCAAATAGGCAATTAAGGAAAAAAAAAAAAACACAAAACCAATACTACAACTACATTAAAAAAGCCCCATGTGCAGAATATTAAGAGGAAAATGCTGAAAAGTACATTGTTAGAGAATATAAGTTCAGTCCATGATGCTTCCCAGCATTGCTGTGTCCTGCCATTCCCAGGCAGTCATTATTCTTCTTGGCTCAGGTCCTTCATTTATAAGGTACTCAAAAGAAGAGCATTAGTGGTGATGGTTGTGGCACACTGAAAGTGCTGCTGTTTTCTGTACTTTACTCTTTTTTTCCCTATGGCAATACACTTTGAAAGGGTTGCATTTTTTAGCTACCCCATACCTCCCCATTTTGCTGTGGGAGCAATATAAATAGTAAACAAAAGAGGCAAGTTATTTCTCTAACTCCTCGGTCACTCTGTCAATAAAGTCTGTATGGTTTTATAACACAATTTCTCTGTCCTTCAGATCACAAGAACCTCATACTGTTCTGGCATCCACAATCCTGATACCTCTCACTGCAAACCCATAATTTGCATGCAGGTCTACCAACAGGTATTACTGAGAGTAAGAATTACTTCCCAAAAGCTTCTAAAAGAAAAGCTGGGTTGCAGACATCTGTCCCAGATCTCATTAGTCCCTCATAAAGCCACAGAAAGTTTTCCACTGCGGTTTCTGCGGCATGCTACAAATTTGTTTTGCCCTACATAGGCTAACATGCCTCTTAAAGGCCGATCATCAACCTCTTGCCTTTTTCCTTCTTATGTTAGCAGCATTAGACCCTGAAAGTCAAACCCTAAAATTAATTTGAAGCAAGAAAATAACCCCCCTCATGTTAATCACATCCTTCAAACTTGGCTTGCATGTTCCTGTAAGAAGTATAAGATGCATAGTCACTGCCTTCTAAAACCAAGTTTCATTTTGCCAGACTGAACATAAAATCTATGCCACTAAAGGAACATTAGAATTACATTATTACTACTATTACTACAATTGCTATTGATTATCACATGTTGAAGACACTGGTGTAGACAGCAAACTGCAAGCAACAGTTTCCACTGACATGGAGAAACATAAGGATCATCCTGTACCATCAATTACCAAAAATTTAGGACTGCAGGCTTATTTTTATGGATCCTTTGCATCAAAAAAATTCAGGGCAAGAAGAGGAAACACACAAACAGGAATCTTTTTCTTTGAGGTTTCTTCTAATTTTATGGAAGGAGTGTTATTAATAAAGCTTTCCAGGGGCCATAGACAGACTGAGGCAGCACACTGGGGAAAGTGACACTGCCCAGAAACTTTCAGTCCTACCTCGACTGAATTACAACTACAGAGCAACTTCCAGGTACTACAAAACAGTTGTGAAACCTAAGGTGTTTTTTTGGAAAAGAACAATAGGATAGCTAAAACTCCGATTACTTATCACTTTGATATGCATATAATAATATATCCTCAGACACATTATTTCAGTTCAGGCCATTGCTAGATTATAGATTTAGGATCAAAGACTGTAAGCAACTCCTACACAATGGGAACCGTATCTGAGCCTCCCAAACCGTGACTATGAAAAGAGCATGCATGCCTTGGTGCATAACCAATTGAACATGAAATGCCTTTGTAAAGCAGTTCTGAAGCAGACTAACTGTGACTCTTCAGTCTCAAAGTAGGAAACTATCAAGTACAGACAAAAGACACTGATTATATATATAGTACTACTGAAACCATTTCATAATAGTGGCCTGTGATCTTGCCTATGCTTTAAAAAATATATTAAAAAACATCAAAGAACACAAAAAACCTCTAATTTTGTACTATACTGGGATAGCTATCCAATGAATTCCATCTATTTCACCCAAAGGTAGGTTACAAGCTGACTCAAATCCACATGCTACATGGGTCTCCACCTGACAGAAGAGATCTGCTTTAGTTTAGGAGATAAAAGCATAATGATACAGCCAAATCACAACTACTCACATTGGAAATAATGCCCAATGTTTCCTAGTGATCCAATGAAAAAAATAAGCCTTTAAATCACTATAGGACGCACCAGTGGTTAAAAAAATGTCGTATCTTGATACAGAAGTCCGTCATAACACCAAGATAGCAACTGTTTGTTTAAAATGTTCAGCTTATATAATTTATGAAGCATGCTCTAATTTTCTCTGTCAGATATAAATACATGAAGAACCTAAGTGTTTCTATCACAAGAAGATGACAAAGTATTTTGCAATCCATGAGAATAAAAGAGGATGTTGATCAGCTACCAGGAATAAATACTCTTTATTTTTAATTTCACAGACTTGGGTCACTTGCTCCAATTTCTTAAAAGAGCTGAATAAGGAGATTTATGATCCACTGGGGTTTATTTTTAATCTTGGAATAACAGAAAGATAACAGAGGAAGAAAAGAATGATAATGTTGTGTGAATGTTTTAAAAAGCCAAAGAGGACAAGATGTATAACTGTAGAAGGGTTTAGCCTGGAGGAAACATCAACCCTGGAGGAAATAGCACAACAGCTTCTATCTGAAGTGCTTAATAAAAACATTAAAGGAGAGGAATACAATACTTACTGTCATTAGACATTCCTGCATAAAAGGAGCTTCTGTCAAATAAACCTCATATAATTTGAATTACAATGGTGAAAGCACAGATGAAACTTTTTTTAAGATATTTGGCTGAACACCAGAAGACAGCTCTGCTCAAATAAACAGCATACAAGAATAAAACAGGATGTAATAGATGATAGATAGATAGATAGATAGATAGATAGATAGATAGATAGATAGATAGATAGATTAGATAGATAATCAGTCCTAGGCTGACAAGTCTCACAAAGTATTTGTCAGTGGCATACAATTATTGATAAGGGGCATTTCTAAAGCACTATAGGAAACTATGTTTGATGCAACAGTATTAAATATTTTATCAATTACCTAGAAGTAAATATAACAAGCACTGAAGCTGATACTTGAAGGTAACACGAGGTTTGGCAGACCACTGAACAACCTTAATGACATGTACATCATACAAAGTTATTCATAGAGCATGGAAGTCCAGACCCTTTAATTTCAAGCTTTTAAAACATTTGAATATTCAAATATATAAGCTTACAAACACTGAAGACAGGCCATGAACTACAGAACCAGGAAGGGGAAGCAGCAAGGGAGCTACACCTTTGAAAACAATTAAGAAAACATCAGAGGAGAAAATGGAAGTTTCCAGTAAAGTACTATGGGCAAAAGTGTAGTACCGTCTCAGGACAAATGAATAGAACAAGCAATATGCAAAATTGATACCATATGCTCTGTAACCCTAGGTATAATTCTAAGTCTACATTTTGTTAAAGGACTCTAAATGATTGCAAAAAACATATCAAGCAGCTTCAACATAATTTGAAAACTAGAATAAATGCCTTAGCATGAAATACAAGGAGTTCCATTGGTTTGATTTTTTTAAAGATGAATAAAGAAAAGACATGATTACAGCAGATAAAGGAAAACCACCAGATTTACTAAGCATCTTTGTTTCAGTAGAAAACTGCATCAAAAGAATCCACATTTAGGGGCCATTGTCAGACGAATTCCAAAAAGATTAAAGGCCCGATTGCTTTTGTAGTAGGCGGTGGTTAACCAACACAATTACTTATAAAGAGGTCCAGATTATTTGATTTAATATGGGGGACATAGGACAAAGTGAGGCTTTATGTTTGTTGTTTATGATCACTCTGAATCCACGTATAAGTGGAGATGAATAACCACCTGAAGGCTGACCTAGCTGGGTATGGGAGGGGGTTTGGGGCCTTAAAATGCTCTGACATTTTGAACCACTTACATGCCACGAATCACTTAATTAGAAAGAGAAAATATGACTGCTTACTCAGTTTGAATAGCAGGCATTTGTATTCTGCTGAATTAAGCAACAGATCAGGTGTTGTTTCCTGGGTTTTATTCCTGGTCCTGTCTCTCGTCTGTTGAATAACTTTGGCCAGTTTTTCACACAATTTCTTAGTTGAGAAAGACTTTAAATAACTAAGTATTGCTAATACATTTCATTCTCCAAGTAATAATTCTTTTCAATTTAGTTGCTTTTTATTTTCTTATATACTTGCTGTTAAGTCTCCAGTAGCCAAAATGCAAAGAAACCAAGGTGCAAAGAGAAGCCTTATTTGTCCTTAAGACATCTAGCAGTAAACAGAACTCAGAAAATGACAGTCACAGTCCCATGGAGAATAACTCCTTGTAGAAATGTTTCCAAGCTAATAACACTGAAGGGAACAATGGCACTCCTGGTAGGAGAAGATGGACAAGGTGACCTGACAGATGTTTACTATTTCTAAAATCTATTATTCTCTGGAGTTTGTCGCAGTAGGGCAAACACCTCTCATCCCTTTTTTTCCACAGCACCAGTCCACCTTTCTGAGGAAGTAAAAAACACTCCTTGGGTTTTAAGTCTCCTGTAACAGACAACTCCAAATGAATTCAGTGCTCAGAAAAGGGGTCCAGTTGGGCAATAATAAACCTGCTTAACAGTTACTTCCACAGTTACAGCCACAGGGAAAAAGTACAAATGATCACTGCCTGGCCATTAGTCATGGATGGAAAAATCCCCAAATCCAAGTTAAAGCTTGAGAGCTGTCTGCAGCTACCACAGCCTGTAGTGATCTGGGTAAATTTTCCTATTGGAAATCTCCCTCCAAACCTTTACAGAATTCCCAATTCCATACATAGAAAGATTATCATTAATATAATGAAAGACAAATCCTTTTACAATGCAGCTCAACAAGCAGAGCTATAATACTGCTTTTAATATCCTCACTTCCAATCAACTGTTTTGGTGGCCTTAATAATTACAAATGGTGAAAGAAATTCAAGCAATTTTGCACTTCCCTGCAAACATCTGGGATTCAGCCCTCCTTGTTTTTCTTTTCATTTAAAGCAAGTTCCTCAAATGTAGGCTGCCTACACATATGAACACTTGTTTTCATTCAAAGGGGCATCATTACTCCTCCTGCCAACATGGGGCACCCCAACCTTTCCTCAACCCTTGTGTGTCTGTTCCTCCAGCTCTTCCTAACACATCCCACTTCCACATCTCCACATTGCTGCACAAACCTGCATGCCAAACTTCACACCAAACTGATTCTCTGCTGCCTTCCCCCTCAGCTGTGTACAAGCCTTCAGGAACACAACTTTGCAATGCAAAACTTGCAATGAAAGGATTAAATGTATTACCGCCTCGGATGGGTTTTGGCACCCTATAGTTAATAGAAGGCAAAGCAAATGGAATATCAACTTTTAAATACTGCAGGGAGCCTAAAACTGGTGTACCAGGAAATATTTAAGTATAAAACTCTCCATATTACATTGGATCAGTATCCTATATCTGGAAACCACCTCCTCAAATACCCAAGAGAGTCTAACAGAGCATGGATGTGGCAATACCCACCCATAAAGCCATTTCACAGACTCCACTTATCTGGGGCTTGTGAGTCCACATGCAGAAACTTATGTCTTTGTATTTCATATACCATCAATACTTTTTCTTCTGTGACTTTTCTAGGCACAGTTACATCCCATGGCAAGGACTTCCATAACCTTAATTGCCATTGTATTCCTTTTTGATTGTTCTGAAGCTTTCCCTGCCTTTGTCTTTTGAACTTACACTTAGTCCCTGTATTCAAAAAGAAACAGAAAATACACTATGATTCCCCACTCTCATATACTTTTTCTATCAGTTCAGTTACAAAGAGCCCCAGGCTGTACTGACAATTCTTGTAAAGAAGTCTCTCTAATGACCTTTGATGACCTTTGTTGCCCTTCTCCCCTTTCTGTGATTAAAATGATAGGATGACAGTGCTGAGTGCAGTTGTAATTTAATTAATTACATAATTATATTTTCTGTTTCATTCTTATTCCCTTCCTAGAAATGCATAATATTAGATATGTTTACTTGCTCAATACTGACCACTGAACAAATATTTTTAAACAATTATTGAATAAAACATCAGAAACAACTTGAAGTCCATCATTGCGTATGCATAATAGGGATTCTTTTCTCTCCCAATATAAACACCTCCATTTGTGTTTACACACATTTAATTTAATCTGCTATTTGTCCAGACATTCAGCGTTACTAGGTCATCCTTCATCTGAAAATTGTCATATTCTCAGTAAAATTTATGCTGTCTCCATCCACATCCCTTCCCACTCATAATTCCAGGATTTAATCTTCAGACCTCTGTCACGGCCTGGCCCGGTGGTGAAGGTGCCGTGACCTTCCTCGCTAGAAGCATCTTTAAAGACCCTAGATCCATGGAGGCACAGGCATTCTCAGGCACAGAGTGATCAGCTCTTTGTGCGCTCTCAGGTGCACAGGGATCAGCTCTTTGGTGCACTCTCAGGTGCACAGGGATCAGCTCTTTGTGCGCTCTCAGGTGCACAGGGATCAGCTCTTTGCTGCACTCTCAGGTGCACAGAGATCACCTCTTTGGTGCACTCTCAGGTGCACAGGGATCAGCTCTTTGGTGCACAGGGATCAGCCCGTTGTGAAGCTGCCTGAGAGCAGGGCCGCATTTGCCACCCCGGGCAATGCAGGAGTAAAAGCAGCAAGATGAGGTCTTTCTGATCTCCACGAGAGCTTCTTTATTCCATGGGGTCTGAAGAGTAAAGAGCCCCAGAGTCCCATGGGAGAGGGACTATATATGGGGTAGCCAGGGTTGGGGTTTCACAGCCTTGGCCAGTGGGGGAAAGGAATTGGGAAAGGGGCCAGTTAGGGAAAGGATCCAAAACTGACCAACCAGGAAGGGTAAAAAAGAATCAATGAAATATAACTGATTAACACATTTCTTAACCATAACGGAGAGAGCTGTTTGCCAGGGTTTATCTTTAAGGAGGTTGTGATTATGTACTGTCTGGCTTAACTGCTCTCTTTCTAAGGGAGGGTGTTTATATTATTGTCTGTTGTCTTCTCCAGGTGAGTGTGTTTATATTAACAGTGTCTGGCTTAACAGCCTCCATAGACCTCAGCATGGATCCCAGAACTCTTTCCACTAAGGCCCTCCCATAGGAACCTTTTAGTGCATTCTGTTAGATCTTCTTTCTCTGCCTTCTCAGTTCCTGAAGAACCTTTGGGTGGGACACAACACTGAAAGACTTTTGAAAGCTAGACTACATTTGCCAAAAGTCTCCTGTCCATACACTTATTGAGGCCTCAATAAAACCAAGGAAGCTCCAGGCTGGGACAGCTCAAATACAATGCCAGTACTATTCTTAAGTGCTTGTCACCACCAGCAAAGCTTGTCTGCTGGACTCCAAGGAAATGGAGTCTGTGGAATGGTTTTACGGGAATATTGCCACACAGCTGGTCTGTTAGACTTGCCTGGGCATTTGAGGAGGCAGTTTTCAGATCTAGGTCTTTGACACAGCTTTTTTCAACATTCTTCTTTCTAAATTAGAAAAATATTGATTTGTTGGACAGACTATTTAGTGGATGAGGAATTGGTTGTATGGTTGTATCCAAAGGGCTGTGGTCAATGCCTCAATGCCCAAATGGAGACCAGTGACAAGTGGGACTGTGTTCAGTACCTTCATCAGCGACAGACAGTGTCACCAAGTGCACCTTCAGCAAGTTTGGAGATGACATCAAGATGAGTGGTGCAGATGACACACTTTGAAGAATGGGATGACATCCAGAGAGATCTGTACAGGCTCAAGAAGTGGGCTCATGGGATCCTCATGATGTTTAACAAGGTCAGTTGAAAGCACTGGAGCAGGTGCAGAGGAGGGCCACAAAGATGAGCAGAGGGCAAAAGCACCTCTCCTATGAGGATGGCCTGAGAGAGTTCAAAACTGTTCAGCCTGAAGAAGAGATGGCTCTGCAAAAACTTCACTGCAGCCTTTCAATACTTAAGGAGAGCTTTTAAGAAAGACAGGGACAAACTTTTTTGCAGGGCCTGTTGCAACAGGACAAGGGTTTATGGTTTTAAACTGGAAGAGGGTAAATTTAGACTAGACTAAATGTAAGAAAGAAATATTTGATGATGAGGGTGGTGAGGCACTGGTACATTCCTCCAAGAGAGGTGGTAAGATCCCTGTAAACATTCAAAGTCAGGCTGCATGGGGCTCTGAACAGCCGGATCTAGTAAAAGATGTCTCTGCTCATAGCAGGAGGGTTAGACTAGATGACCAGTAAAGGTCTCTACCAATTCAAACCATTCAATGATTCCTACCAAAAGCTGTCCTCATACATACCAAATTTTTCCCTTAAACTCCAGTTCCAAACCAAATAGGAGACCAACATTTACTTGCCTTCCTCTGCTGGATGCACAGGCAAATCCAGCCTCCAGGAGAAATGTGGAAACAGCTGGAATCAACTATTTAAAAACCATCTGTGGTTTTCACAAACCTCATAAGAAGAGATAGAAGTGCTTTAGAAAATGCACTTGATGTCAAAGCTGTCCTTTGAATTATTAATGCATAACTTTAAATGAAGTTCACAATAAGATGAAAGTTATGAACCTAATAAGTTACATACATAATTAATTTCTCCTATGATATATGATTTGTGAAGTTGTAACAAAATGTGTCACAGAGGTTGTAAACATGAAAACTAGCCTGAAGCCAGAAGAGCTAAGCATATGCTAATTAGAGAACATGTGAGAAATACACAGTAAGAAAAAAACTGAGAAGAGAGAGGAAGTGACAGCACTGCATATCTATGTGGTGTACTAGTTAGTGTCAGTTATTAATAACAGGAACTAGGCTCAGACAAGAAAGGAGAAGCACACCAAACCAAAGGAGAATGGAGGCATTCAGTGTTCTCATTATCTTAGATGAGGCTACTTTAGGACAAATCAGCCCTGGACTATAAACCAGGGAAATGGAGGAAAGTGCTCAGCTGACAGCTTACCTTGTTAGCTGAACACTGAAGCTGCAGAGGAAGAATCCATTCTTAAAATTGAAAACATAGTATACTTTTTTAGAGTTATGCTTTGTAACCAATTTGAATATTGTGATTGACTGTTTAACCACTGTCTGGACAGAATAAATAAAGTGGGCATGCCCAGCAACAGCTTCTACTTGAGAGAGATAACAAACACAACAGCCTTGTCCTTTAGGAGTGGCAAGCCATCACGAGGATACTGATTTATCAAACTCTTGATAAAGCATTCCCTCTTTTTATATATGGTTTTCCTTACAGCTCTTTACATCTTTGAGATTGGTCAGTCCCCCTCCTTGGGAGGCTACAACTGGCATTCTATTTAGTCAGTCACCATAAGGATTTATATAAGGCAGCTGCAGAAATACACATGGTCATATCAGCAGCACAAGAAGAACAGATTTCGCTTTAGCATCTCACTGGTCTTCTCAAGAAAAACTGTTGTTTGGCAGACAGCCATAAAACAAGGAATAGAGTGTGAACTGATCTTCTTAGTTAATTGTCTAATTGTTGGGAAGTTGTCCTAGCATCACTGAAGTTGAAACACAGGCTTGAAACCCCTGTCAGGGTTATGAGAGAACTGGCCCCTACATAACCAGAATAACCACCTCCTCTACCCACTCAGACAGTAGTTATACTGAGCTCATATTAGCTAAAACCTCCAAGTACCAAACCTCTAGAGCTCTGCTGCACTTTCAAGTCAGCAGTTAACAATATGAGGGGAACACTTTGCTTCACCATTTTCCTGCCTATGCAGTAATCTTGCCAGAGACTGGCAAAGAATTTTGTCATCAGAGCCTGGTCCAGATTGTTCCAGTGGTTTGGCCAATCCAGCTGCAAACATGAAAACAACTATTCTGCCCTCCTAGCATTTCACAGCAACTTCTTAGTCACCTCAAATATCTTGAATTCCACAGCCAGATCTTTCCTCTGACAGAAGTTCAGAAAGCGTCAGCATACTTATTTTCACATCTGTTCAGGACTTGAAACCCACTGGAACATTTCACAAACAAAAACAAACTGGAAGGCAGCTGAGAAGCAGGATCAGAATGGTATGGATTTGACCAGCCTTCTGAAAAATCACTGGCTTCATTCCCTGTTGCTGCTGCTGCCTCATGTTGGTAATTGCATGCAAAAGCAGATTGTCCAGCTATCTTCTGTCCCAATCAGGGGAGCATCTTGCCTCTGGCTGGCATCTCACTGCATTCAGCTGTAGTAAAAAAGGGAAATCTCAAGGACAACCAATCCAGCCAGGATGTTCTGCCAACGTTGCTGTTCCCAGCTGAGGAAATAGTCCTCTCAATTTTTCTCAGCTAGAAAGAGAGAGAGAATGTACACACACATCCCCACCCCCATTATCCTAAAGCCCGCAGGTGCCAGCAATCCAAATAAACGTAGAGCAATTAACAGAATTAACACAGCTTTAAATAGCTTGGCACACCAGATGTGGACTCCTAGCAGGGTTCTATAAAATGTAAAGTTATTACAGATAAAACCGTTAATCATCTGTTCAGAGACTTGTTCTAGATGCAAAACCCATTTCACTTAAAATGGCTAATAATCAGAAAGAAAGGCACAGATTTAACAGGAATGATTATGCCATTCTCAAGCCCCATTTCTAAATGCCATTTTCCATCTCTGCCATGTTCCCAAACCCCTGTGTTCCCTCTGCTTGCTAACACTACAGTAAGAATGCTTTGCAGGCATCACTCACAATTACCTCTCAGGGTGCTAGAAATGAGGTGCCACCTCCCAGCCTCGTCCATTTTGGACAGAGGAGGTTAGTGACTTGCACACTATGCATTGCTGCTTTCCTGGATGCAGCTGTTCCAGTTCAGTTGTGTGTCATCAGCCATGCAGCTCACAGATAACTGATGCTCACCCTGATGAATTACTGTTGAACTGCTAAGATTTGTGCTTAGAAAATACGAGCATTTGAGTTTTCCCTTCTGGCAATGTGAAGTCACGAGTAGCCACCATATGCGATATAACAATCCCCCTGATATTCCCACAGACCTATTCAAATACTTCCCATTTGCAACATCTCTGTCTAGATAGCTACAGGAAGCAGGGGTCATGGGCTGCCCTAATTCAGCTTTGAGCTCTGATGTTACCAGTTCTAACTTAAGGAACCATAGCCCAAAGAGCATTAAACCCTGTAAGCAGCAATTCAGAGCTAAAATTGCATTCTTCCATATGTTTATATTAATACCATTTATTTGCTTAGGAATCTAGATACATAAACTGTTAATTCCAACTAAATGAATTCTGCCTGTGCAGTTTGAAAAAAAGGGAAGACAAAACAATCCTAAAGCATAAATATTCAGTGCAACAGATGACATCACCAGAAGTAGACCAAAGCCAGAGAGCAGCAATGACAAAGAACTACAACAGGGAGCATATCAGAGACTCTACAAAACCTGCTTGTATTATGTCAAGCTTGCTGCCTTTTCCACACAGCTCAAATAACAAATGCTGCCCATGAGCTGCCTGCCCACTCCTGTGCTTCTGCATTTGACAGCTGGCTCACTGCTACAGAGGAGTGGCAGACTTGGGAGGAGTTGTCCAGCCCACTCACTCAACATGCAAACTTCATCATCCTTTCCTGCCTCCCTTGCTGGCACAGCTGAGCAGCCTGGATTTCTGCAGTGGGTAACAGCAGCTCAGTCCTTCTCCATTGCCCATAATACATATGCACATTTCATAGCAATACTCCAACTTTCAGGGCCAGTCTGCTGCTCCCAAAGAGATGACATTTGTCAAGTAGCTGAAACTGCCTGTTTTATACACATGTATAAAACAGCATAGTCTTGAAACTTCTCTCATGTAATTTTATTTATATTAGCATATGGCAGCCCTGACTTTTCAAAACTACTCTCATTTGTATTCCTGTCTGACAGGATAAGGATGGATCCTTAGCAATCTCTTTAGTGCAACATAACGAGTAACAAACAAAAACATATCTCCTATTTCTTTTCAATATTCATCCAAACCAAGAGCTTACTGATCTCAGCGAACCACAAAGCCAAGTAAAGCAAAAGAAGCTCATTTTCTTTCAGTACAACAATGAGAACATCAGACTTTGGACAGCTGAAGTTAAGATCAAAGCATCCATTAGGATGGGCCTGCATGTGGCCAACAGCATGTGAGAAAGACAGCCAGAAATCCTTGCCAGAGCAATCACCAGTGTATCACCACTGCTCTGCTGATGACTTTGGACTCAGCTATGTTTGCCTATCAATACATCCTGTCTTAGTTTGCTCAGCCTTAAGTGGGTAGAGATTAGGCCACATTTTTGTAAGGATTTTTGCTTTCATACTGAATAGTTGCCATTAGTTACAATAGCTTTATTATACACACCAAACACAGGCTATATTGCTCCAATCCCCATTACATTTTCTGAATTTGTTGATATAAATATAGTTCTACACCTGTAAACACTCATTTCCTGAACCACAGCACATGGCACATCCCTTGCAGCCACAGAAGCTTAGCAGGAGTTAGGTTCATTACACTGGAAAGAAAAGCCTGATCCTGATGATCCTACTGCAAAGCAAGCACAGATGGCCACAACACCAGGACTGAGAGTCACATGCAGACAGCTCAGTCAGGATTCAGGGGAGTGCTCCCTTACTGTTGTGACACATCAGCTCACTGGCTACACGTCCCAGTGGTGACACCGACCTCTGCTGCTGGTTTCCTCCCTAGGCACCTGTTCCAGTGGCAGCTGAAGGGAGTTGAACTGGGTTAGGCCTCATTTTTGTTTTTAGCTCCATAGATTATTTTTAGCTTGTAAGTATGGTGGCAGTGCATAGTTCAAACAGCCCTGCAAAAAGAAACCTCTTACATCTCATGCATAGAAAGATCCAGTTTCTATGTTTGCTCATCAATGCTTGCTGTAGAAGGTATGCTCAATGTACATATATACTCTATTATTCAGACTTTGGCTATTAATTACTTCTGTAAAATTTCTAACAGTGCAGTGAGTTTAAGAGTTCAATGCCTCTGAACTGTTTATATGTGAATTATCCTTTAAATTAATCCTCAAGAAAATATGTGTGCTCAGGCTGACCTAGAATGCCGACAAGATGCTGTCTGCAGACTAGTAAGAGTTCCAGAGAAAAACATGCTACATTGTAATAAATGTGACCTTAACAAAAACCTATATTTTTAAATTTGAAAATAGAGCTATGAAAAACAAACAAGAAAAAAGAGGGGTTTTTAGTACACAGTTGATAAAATAACATCTCTTCCATCTTCTGTCCCAAAGAAAAAACTCAAGACTCATTTCCTGTCTTTGAACTTCCCATGTTTTACTAATAGAAAATTAGTTCTAGCACTTCATTTCCATACTCCATTCACTAAAGATTAATTTCATGAGGCAATTTTAAATTGTTTTCCTGTTTAACTGAAATACTTTTCAAGGATGTATGAGATAATGAGTAAACCTTCTACAGTCACGAGTGCACTACTCTTCCATTTTCTATGCATCCAGAAACATTTGATGAAAGAGACTGATGAATAACTGAGGCCAGCTTATGTTATTTTGCAACAAACACTCATTTAATATCATTATACCAGCAAAGCTCTTGTTATGGATGTATATAAGCCAAGGTAACCATGTTCTTTTCTTTGTCATGCATGAAGCAAGGCAATAATGCTATCACTTTGTTAGAGTAGGCAAGGGCTAAGCTGCATAAGGAACAGAGGATTTTAAAAACCCCTTAGCTAAAGCAAAGCTGCAGCTAATACAGAGATGTCAAATACAAACCAGCCCAGGACCTAAGCTTATAAGCCCTACCCAATGAAAAAACACTACCATATTTCCCTCTCCAACTATTGGTCTACTCAGAATTCTCTCAGTATCTTGCCTCCTATCATATTGCTCTAAATTTCCAAATGTCTCCATTCCCACCTCAAAATTAAATCTTTCCAGAATCTAGTGGGGATTTTTCCTTACTAGCTTAAGAATGTCATCAGCAGCTACTCAAAATGCTGGCCTGCATCTCCACTGTTTTATGTTGCTACAACAGTGGTCCCTCAAAAACCTGAAGGCTTTGTGTTGGATGTTTTTCAGATGCACAGGGAAAATGACTGACATTCTTGACTCCCAAGACACAACAGTGTACAGCTGCAACAGGAGACTGATCCACCACAACAGCAGCAATGCAATTGGAAGTTTGAGAGTGAGAGGCAACCAAAAATTTTACAGACCTCTAGATATGGAATCTAAGGAAGCAGGGTCATAATCATCATCTGGTCTATTTGGAATGCTCTGGCAGAGAGTATTAATGAGAGACCAAGATAAGAACAAGTAATATTTTGAGGAGTGGAATCATATTCAACCTTTGGCTGTGCTTTGTCCGCTTCTAGGTACTGCCACTAGTCTCTCCCTTTCTTTATTAAATGTTAAGTGCATTAAATAATACAGATAGGAAGCAGACAAACACAACAGGACAGCTGGAGCAGTGGTACTGGATTAACACACGGGCAATTAGTGTCATTCATGTCATAACTTCCTCCACTGTACCTCAGAGCAATCCCCACACTGTTGTTTCCTGATTGTCCTCTTATGCATTACTGGGACTCTGTTAAGTCACTACTGTGGAAGGGGATCTTGTGCACCCAAAACCTTTTGGGCTTAGAGAGCTAACTAAGCTAATTTCTTCTGTTTGCCTGTTTTCCTATTTTTCTCTGCCTCCAGTTTTAGGCTGCCTTCCATCTGCACCTTTAGCCTCCTCCCAAGTGTGACACTACAGTCAGAAAAGCTCATCCCCACACAGAAACCACATCATCACTGCACATCAAATAGTCCTGAAAAAGACCTAGGCTTGCAGATTGCATCTGAGATTTACATACAGCAACTGGGCACACTCATGAACCATTTTGAAATCTGGCTCCTAAAAGTTAAATTACAGACAGAAATGATCTAAGCTTTCACAGCTTTCTCCCGTCACAGCCAGATGGTGCCTGACCCCTGTAATAATTTCTGCCATATTCCACCCATATGCAAGCCTCACTGCTTCCATCAAGCTGTTAGTACTAATCAACATTTTTCAGAATTGAGATTTTAATAAAGCATTGATAGAAAAATGTGAAGATTTCATAAATTGTCTCATGAATATCCATTCTATAGGGACCACCTTAGGCTCTTCTAAAGCATCTCCATCTGTACCATTTAAATCCTACTCCAAGTAAATCAAATCTGAATGGCTGACTCCCTAACCTCAGGAAATATTCTGATTCTCTCCCTTCCCTAGCAACTGGATATTGGAATACCATTTTCCCCTCTTTGCCCACACAGCTAAGTTCCTACCCTGCTACTTTCCATCTCCATCCTTGATTACTAAAAACTCCTCCCTGAAGCCCTTGATTACATGCAAAACACAGCTGTTTCTTGTCCTAACTCTTTCTGGCTACACAAGTGCCATTCAATCAATTAATGGACCTTTTTCCTTTCCACCTTCAGTCAGTGCTTCTCCCTTTTTAACAATCTATTTTTAACAATCTAGTAACAATCTATTAACAATCTAAGCTATTAAAGCCCTGTCACACTTTCCCTGAAACCCATTAAAGTTATTTCTGCTCAGTCATCTCAAGATGTGTTCCTGCATCTTCTCCTATCCCATCTCTGTATCTGTTTTCACCCATGAGAGGAAATACACCAGCTTCCCCCCCAGATTTCCTCTAGAATTATTCATCTTAAGAATGAAAATCCAAAAAGCCTTAGATTCTACAATGCAACTACAGTGCAATGTCCATATTTCATGTCTGTGTGCTACCCTATTTGCATATCCTGGATGACTGTTTTCCAGTCTTGTTGCCTCACTACAGTGTCAGGTATACTGCAACACTGCCAGGATGGCTATGGAGAAATGCAAAACAAACATGGTTCACCACACACAGGGAAATCTTTAATTTAAAAAAAAGAGGGAAAATGCCAACCTGAACTACACATTAAATACTTGTATTTATGATTTAGATGTATTACTGCTAGCAACCTGTTCAGTCAAAACCTGTAGCCCCAAAGGAAAGAAGAGACATGAGGATCAGTTCTATGGTCAGAAATTCTCTGACCTAAAGAAAGCACTATCTAGATAATTAGATACTTACATTAATTTTAGGAAATATTATATAGAAACTACAGCAGATGAGCCCTGAGACTCTTAGTTCCTTCTCAGGAGCAGGTTTTCAGAGATTCCAATTCCTTCTAGCCAAAGCTTACACTCTGCTCACATCTACCCTGCCAGAGCTGCTTCTCGTCCTCCCCACCAGCCCCTGCTGAGTGGAGAAGTCCTTCCTGCTGCAATGGGGCAGAGATGGTCACTAGGCACTCTGCCCCCTGCCACTTCAGCACCTGCTTGTCATCTCAGAGGAAGTGGGAAGGCAGTGTGCCACTCAAGAAGACCTCTTAGCCCTGACACAAGCAAATTTGTTGTGCACTCTCAGACTGATACAGTCTAGATGAAATACAAGAGCTCAGGGGAAAGGCTGAAAGTTTCACCTCAAAGTCTGCATAAATTCCTTTACCTTCCTAGGAAGTCCCTAGAGGCAATCTTGAATGAATGCAGAGACCATTCTGCTTTAACACCTTCAAGAGATCAGTACAGGGCTTGGCAGGATGTTCTCTACCATTACAAACAGTGCAATCCGCTCAGGGGTGTGCTGTGTCTCTGTTAACAGGCAATTACATAGCTAGGACCTCACTATGAAAGAAGAACTTTGCTCTACCAGAAAGCATAAACTGAAAGGAACAGTATTTGCTATTAGTCTACCCTACCCCTTCATCTAACTTTCTTAGTTCAGAATATTTTGTTAAAAATCCAAGCTCCTGCAGTACTGGCTAATGAGTGACTGAGCATCCGTTTTGGCCACAGAGGAAAAAAAACAGTAAGGTTAAAACATAAGCTATAGGGACTGATGTATGAAATATGCTGGCAAACTACACAGAAAGCCAAGAAAAGCTCCCCATAGCCAGTTCTGGAACCAGACAGACACAATATAAGCACACAAGTACTGCACTAACCCAGTTCTGCCTCCTCCAGGATCAAAGCTGGCTGAAAGCATTACTGGACCACTACAATAACTGGGTGGCTTTTAAGCAGACTCTAGCTCTAAAGCAGCCATCAAGTCAAGACATCTGCTCAAACACATCTCCTGTCATTGCCTAGTCAAGTGAAGATTACAAAGCACATTCTGATTATCTGTTTTCTTCCTCTCATTCTTAAGTGGTTGCTAGGGCTTTTCTTCTCACAGAACATTCTGAGCCTGGGATGACTATGTTTGTGGCTCTTAGCACATTGTGCAAGCTAACAGAATACAAATGATTATATAAATAACAAAGCTGCTGAAGATTATATTGTCACTGCTTTCTTTGCTCCATTGGCTTGACTTAGAGCACACATAAAAATG
The DNA here is from genome assembly GCA_013398995.1 of Alaudala cheleensis. NCBI lineage: Eukaryota > Metazoa > Chordata > Aves > Passeriformes > Alaudidae > Alaudala > Alaudala cheleensis. Next base: position 310,608 of record VWYE01003790.1, read on the forward strand.
GCCTCTGCTAAGTGTTATGTTCATAGCATCCATAAATAAAATTAAGATCCTGATTTAAAGAGACACTAAGAAGCTGTATCTCCTCCTGATTTTAATCAAACTGGGATGCTCAGTGCCTAGGAAAAGGCCCAAGGCTCGATAGATATAACCAGAAGGATTTGATCTCCACATGGCAGTTAGTATTCAAGCACGAAGGTTTAATTTCCTATATAAGATGCTCACATGCTCTTCTCTAGCATAGGTACATCACTTTAATGCAGAGGTCAGGCAGGAGAGCAGCTTCAGATCCTCCCAACTCTTCCTCACATCAGAGGCCTGGCACATAACATACAAACCCTGACACCACAAGTCAAGCATCAGTAGGATGATGGCTTGTCAAGGCAATTACAGCTAGAACAAGATCTAGCTCAGCATTGCTGCTTCCATGATTCCTATATAAGCTTTTTATAACACTTTGTAGAGACATCAATATCTGTATCCCCATTAATCACAGTGATAATCACAAATTGCATTAGAGGAGAGAAGAAAGAAGACAAAAGATCACTGCAAGCCACCATCAAAACTAAACAGTACCAAGTTTGGGATTTGGACAGAACTTATATTTTAACTGTTTTGTTTTGGGTTTTTTCCCAATGATCACTTCTCTGGCTGCTGCCACTAGCCAGCCAGTCCAATCTCCATTACCCATGTGTGAGTTTTCTCAATGCTGTGGATTAACCATGTGACAACTGCAGTCAGCCAAAGTAAGTCAACACAGTTTTCAGAACCAGCTAAGCTCTTCCTGACCAATGCATCCACTCAAGTGCACAGACTGAGCAACACAGTGTAAGGACTTAAAGATCATAGATGCCTGTCTCAAATACTGTTAAGGCCACAGAATGACTTTGTCATGAGATGAGCACAGAATGGAGTGACAGGACAGTGCTAACTCCAGGCAGAGGTGAGATTCGGTCAGCACATCCTGGGTAATGCATCCAGACAAAACTTTCCACTGTGGCAAACTTGATAAAGAAGCAACTTCTACACATACCACTGGTCAAACAAAGATCACCCCAATTATGGGACAAATAGCATCTATGATCACTGAGGGACACCCCCCACCTCCCAGTCTCTTCCCCAAATATGCTTCCATGGATACAGGGAACTTGGACTGTAAATTAAGCTACCATGACCAGGAACTTGAGGTAAGATAGAGGTGACTCTATTGTCCAAGTGTTATCTCAAGCCTAGGGGGAGGTAAACAAAGCTGTGAGGGAAGAATGTATAACTCAGAGTGGACATAAATAATGCAGAAATTATGGGCAACAAGGAAAGCAACTGTGCTGAATTAGCTTGGACTGGTTAAAAGGTAATTCCTTCAAGGGGAGACTGCAACCACTGACTCACAATCCACCACTGAAGAAACCCACCAACTGAAAAACCAGCAAGACTGAGCATGGGACTAATTAACATTAGAAGTGAGGGAATCATTTAACCAATAGAATAAAACATGTGTGTAACCAATGAGCATTAATTCCTTTGTTTACAAAGATATATAAATAGTGAAGTTCTGAGTGACCTCAGGCCCCCCACTACTGAGAAGCTCAGGGTAAAGAAGGACCAACAGGACACCACTGGATGCATGGGTGATGACTATCTTCTGCTTAATCTTTCTCTCTCTTTTCTACTTCTTTCTATCTCTCTACTTCACATTTTATTGTTCAATAAAATCCATACTATTGACTTCAGCATATGGTCTTGTTTCAACTTTAATTCAGGGAGAGGCATCTCTTAATAATCATATCATAACACATGATACACTTAATGTCCACATGCCACATGATTGCCACACCTCACTTAACCCCCATGCTGCATTCTCCTTGCAAAATTTACACTTTTTATGTTACCTTCACCTTTCATTTTTCTGTTTTATCCTATTTTGTATCTTCCTGGAAAATTCAGATCTAACTATACTCTCAGGTGAAATCCAGGACCTTAAAAAGTACTCTGAATAAGCTTCTGATTATCATTTTTTCATCTCAAATGCTGCTTAGTAGTCAAAGGCCACTTGTGTTTTTATAATGGCTATTGCCTAAGTGCCTAGAAGATGGTAATGTTTTCTTCTGAAGGGCTAACAGCTTAGAGAAGACACCTCTCCTCCTACCATGAGAATTTTTTCTGTAATCCAAGCACTAGAAGTATGATTCTGCCCTTAAGTTCATGAGTTTTCCAGCCTTCTGACCAGCTGAATGACAAGTTTATCTTTACAAAGCTGTTGCAGTTATCAGTATAAAATTAGGCATCAGGGAAGGAATTGATTGTGTAAGGCAGGAAAGAGTGACAAATTTAACAAATCAAAAGCACAGAGATGAGCATTAATTTTGAATAGTTACCTCTTTGAGGCAGCCCATGAAGTTATTGCTTACTGGAGACCCAGGTAAATCTGCAGTGCTGGGGCTCCCTCCCACGTAAAAGAAGTCATCTGAGCCCAGCATGGTGTAGTCCTCCTGTGTGTAGCCCGTGGTGGTGAGGATGCCATCCACAGAGATTGTCACCTGTTTGAGGGACACAATGGACAAAAAAATCCCAGCAATGACCTTACAATCCAGAACAGAACCACTTACCTCCCCTATAATTTTATGCCAGTTTTATTAAGGATTTTGTTGAGATTTGGTATGCTTTCCTTTTTTTAGTTAAGCCAAGCTCTATTTTCTGGTCTGATTTTCCCACAGAGAAATGCTTCAGCATCTGCTTCTCCCCTTTCTGGTGCATCAGCACTCTCAGGCTTACCCAGCAGCCTATCCATCCAGATGCTTTCCATCTATTCAGGCCAGAAAATACAACTGTCCTTGAAAGACATTTCTCATATTAGCTGATTTTATGATTAATTAGAATTTATTTTAATGATTACAGTTAGTTATGGTTGTTAGTAAAGAAAAAAAAAACAAACACTAATGAAGACGAGGTTGGTATTTTTTATTTTTTAAGTTTCTTTTGCTCACGGCACACTTACGGTCATGCATTCAGGGATGGGGGAGAGGGAACTCACTTTCAATACATTATGGACGTGCATGCCATGTACCTAGAGAGACACACGCCCACCACCCACAAACAAAACAAAATAAAACAAAAATTTACAAACTAACCCATAACCAAAATATAATCAGAAAATAAATTAAAATAAAATAAATTAAAATAAATCAATCGCACACCAACAAATGTGATAGAAGTGGATGTGAGAAAGAAAGATACAAAGCGTGCACACACTGCACTTTGATGTGTCATGCCAATATATCTGAGGTCCAGAGAGATGACAGGAAAAAAGCAAAACAGAGAGAGAAGGAGAAGAAAAAGGGAGAGAAAACCAATTCACACTCGCATGCAATCAAAAATAAAAATACCAAACAAATTCCATAATAACAAAAAAACACAAAACGAAACAGAAATGTCCCCAAAAATCTCTAACCATGAACACATGGAGAGTGAAGGGTGACAGAAGGAAAGGATGGGAGAGGAGGAAGTGAATTTGATGTTTCTCTCAGATGTTGTTAGTGGTTGCAAGGGAAGATGGAGGAGAACAGATCGAGGCCAGGAGGAGAGGGGCGAGTCACCAGACGTGGACATGCCATGCAGAGTGTGTACTGAAACAAACAACCGGCTGAGCTCCTGTTGGCCACGCAGAGAGAGGTCAGAGAGAAAGAGAGAAAGTGAGAGAGAGAGCAAGAGGGAGAAGGAGGAGAGAAAGCAGAGGGAGGGAAGTGGGGGAAAATCAGGACAAAGAGGACAACTCTGGCCAGTTTGCCTGTAATAGCCATTGTCACAAAAAAAAGGGTGAGAGAAAAAGAGAGCCTTCACCACCGCAGACTAGAGGCCCTGCAATGGTTCTGATCTAGAAACCTTCAGAGTAAAAAAAAAAAAAAAAAAAAA